>JABEVN020001890.1:0-23341 GCA_013146195.2 Codonopsis lanceolata | reverse complement strand
ACAGAGGTTTACAGATTTTGGAAAAGTCTTTTATAAATCTTCGATAGAAACCAGCATGACCAAGAAAACTTCGAACTCCTTTAACTGAAGTGGGAGGGGGTAGTTGTGAAATAACTTCAATTTTAGCTTTGTCAACTTCAATTCCTTTATTTGAAACAACATGCCCTAAGACAATTCCATGTTTTACCATGAAGTGACTTTTCTCCCAACTTAAAGTTAAATTAGTTTCGCAAAGATCTTTTTAGATGATGTAAGGTTTTCTAAACAATGATCAAAAGAATTTCCGAAACCGAAAATCATCCATGAAAACTTCTACGCATCTTTCAACTAAATCGAAAATATAGATATCATGCATCTTTGAAAAGTAGCCGGTGCATTACACAACCCAAAAGGCATTCTCCTAAAAGCAAAAGTACCAAAGGGACAAAAGTTGTTTTCTCTTGGTCTTCGTGCAACAGGATCCGATTATATCCGTAAAAACCATCAAGAAAATAATATTCATGACCTGCTAATCTTTCAAGAATTTGGTCAATAAATGGCAAAGGAAAGTGGTCTTTCCTAGTTGCCGCATTTAATTTACGCAAATCGATACACATTCTATAACCAGTTATAGTCCTTGTAGGGACTAATTCATCTTTATCATTTTTAACAACAGTAATTCTCGACTTTTTAGGAACTACTTGAACAGACTAACCCATTTACTATCTCGATATAGGGTAAATTATACCCGCATCTAAGAGCTTAAGAACTTCTTTCCTAACGCCTTCTTCCATGTGTAAGTTTCTTTGTCTTTCTCAGAAGGTTTACTACCTTCTTCTAAATGTATTTTATGCATGCACATGAGGGACTAATTCCTTTTAAGTCGCTAAGGACCATCCTAAAGCTTCTCTATGTGTCCATAAAACTTTTAACAAACTTGCTTCTTGTTTTTCTTAAGTCGGCTGCTATAATACAGTAAAGTGTTACCTTCCCTAAAAATGCATATTTTAAGTGGGATGGTAATGGCTTTAATTCTTCGACTTTGGGAGAATTAATGGACATAAATTCGTAATTTTCGCTTTAATTGTTTCTTTTATTTTAGCCTCATTATTCTCTTCTTTATTTTCTTCCTTAATATCTTCTATCTCAATTTTCTATCTCAATTTCTTCAAAGAGAGATTTAGAATCTCTACTTCATCATCTTTGATTTCATAACTTTCTTCTACTACTTTCTCCACTCATCGTAATTTATTCCCGATTCTACCTTTATTTCTTTTTCATCTTTCTTTTACTAGCTTCTAGCTTTTCTTTCTCTAATCTTTCTTCTTCTTCTATTTCTCTTTCAATTTCCTCAATGTCAATTTTTATGGGAGGAATAGGGCTATCATCATAGACAATAAATCTCTCTCTCATAATCTTCCTCTTCTTCAAAAGTTTCGTTGATAATTTCTCAATCTCATCTATTGAAAAAAGCACTCATGTCACTAGGTCTATTCATAGCATCAAACACGTAAATTTCAACTGCTTCACCTAGGACCGACATTGTGAGTTTACCATTTTTCACATTAATCATTGTATTAGCAGCTGCCATAAATGGTCTCGCAACAATATTGGGACTTCATTATTAGTGCATATCTTCCTTTCCATCTCTAGAACCACAAAGTCATCGTATGATTAATTTATCAACCTGAACTAGGATATCTTCCACTATACCCAAGGGATATTTAACCGAGCGATCGCCTAATTGTAATTGCATATTAGTGGGTTTTAGTTCTCCTAAACCTAATTGTTTATAGACCGCGAAAGGCATCAAGTTAATACTTGCTCCTAAATCTAGCATTGCTTTCATCTTTTAGAGCTTCCCAAGGAGACTTGGATATTAAAGCTACCGGTCTTTCAACTTAGGTGGTAATTCGGGTTGTAAAACGTAACTTACGCCGAAACAACAATCTTTTCGTTGTTTTCAAACTTGTGTTTCTTAGAGTGAAGATCTTTGAAAAACTTTGCATAAGCTGGAATATTTTTAATAACATTAAGCAAAGGTAAATTAACATTTACTTTGGATAACATATTATAAATTTCCGTGAATTGTTTGTCCATTCGGTTTTCATAAGTCTTCTTTGAACGGAATTGAGGAACATATGGTGGTGGAGCCACATAAGGTTCCTCTTCTTCTTGATCTAACTCTTTTTCTACTTCAACTGTATTATCTTTATTTTGAATTTCTTTTCTTTTTCTTGTTCCTTATTTGGAAATCTAACTCTACTTACTTCTTTTTTCTTTTTTCTACCTCTTGATTACTTAAATCATCAATCACTTTATCACTATCACTATCTTTTTCAATTTCTTTCTCTATTACTTTTCTAATTTTCTACCGTAGCATGCATATTAGAAGAAGGATCAGATCACTTACCTCTTCACCTATCACCTTACCACTTCTCACAGACGGTGATTGACTTAGCTTGCTCGCTTTGACTAGGAACTTCCCTTCTTTCTCTTTTATTTGCTTTAGAACTTTCAATATGTTTCTTGATTTTCAATTTCTTCAAGCATGTACTTCATCAAAGCTTGACCTTTACTAGCTACTTCTTGCTTGGGAACTTCTTCAATTCTCAAGCGATTTTGATTTGGCAAGCTGTGGAGGTTGTGGTGGTTGAGGTTGGAATTGTTGAGGTTGCAAAGGCTTATTTCCTCCCCAAGAAAAGTTAGGATGATTCCTCCAACCGGGATTATATGTATTTGAATAGGGATCATTCCTTGGCCTTTGAGGATACATATTCATAGCATTAGCTTTGTTCGAGAATACATAGCACTTGACGGACAAAAATTAGTAGCATGAGAATATAATCCACATAGAGCACATGCTTCTTGAATTTGCCAATTTTCAAATTGAGCTTGTGTATTTGAATTATCTTGCAATTGATATAGGCTCCTATTTTTACCTCTAGCACTTTTACATTTGGGAATTAATACTTAGCATCTCAAATAATTCTTCTAGTGCTTCGGTGTCATTCTATTAATAGAACCACCAATGCACTATCAACCATAGTTTGTAAACTGGCGAAAAGACCATGATAAAATTGAAGCACTAACACATGTTGAGCCAAATTATGATGAGGACACATAATAAGCGATTTTTAAATCTATCCCATGACTCATGGAATGTTTTGGTTCATTTTGGAATGACATGATTTGTTTTCTATACTCGTAAGAGATGCATGTTTGTAAAATTTGCTCATAAACAAATCATATAATTGTGCCCAAATAAACACTATTTGGTGTTAGGTTCATAAACCATCTCTTTGCCAATTCTTTTTAATGCTGGGAAAATATTTCATTTTAATTTGATCTTGATCAACCCTCCTAAAGGAAAAGTACTCATCATGTATTCATATTCTCTTAAGAAGCGGCAGGATCTTCATGGGGCATCCCATGAAAAGATGGTATGGCATTAAAATAATGTCCTTTTAACTCAAAATTCCTAACAAACATCGGCAAGACTAGACATGATGTCACCACATTTAATGAAGGTCTACTAAAATCATTAATAGTTCTTTGATTTACTACTACTTCCATATTTCTTCTTGCGAGGCTCTTCTTGTCTTTGATTCCTATTGGTTGGGTCAACTAGGTTTGAGGATTACGATATTGTTATTATCTTCCATTGTAGGATCAACCGGAGGATCCTCTCGATTCATTGGTCTTGATTATCGGGCTCAGCTAGATTTTCAAAATATCTTTGGTATCTTTTAACAATATTTATATCTTGATCTAAGTCTACCAATTCGGGATTTAAAGATCTACGACCTTGCATGCAAATAAATTAAAGCAATTTAAAACAACTAACTATTAAAATAAAATAAATAAAATCTTTTTGTATTTTATTTTTTTATAAAACAGAAAATTAAACTAAAAACTAAATTAAATTAAAAACTACGCTACCTACAAACTAACTTCGTTGAACTAGCTTGTCCCAACGGCGCCAAAAACTTGATCGATGTTTTATTTTATCTATTTCCTTGCAAGTGTACAAGACTATTATAGAATAGACTCAAGCAAGGGTCGAACCCACGAGACAAGTGATCACGAGCAATGCGATTATAGATAGCAAATTATTAACCTAAGGGGTTTTTATGTTTAATTCTACTCTAATCTACTAGTTATAGATGTTTAACTAATTAGACAGTAATAACGAGATATGAAGATCTTATGGTGAGTGGAAATCTAGGATTAGGGTTTCACTTATATCTCCTTTATGTTCAATTCATAATAATGTCATTCAATGTCTTGGGTTCGTTCACTAAAAATAGATATAGTCTGTTGAACAATTGGTTCGGCCTCCATCCCATAAAATTCACCCATTCTATATCCTAAGCACAGGAACTATCAATCTAGTGTCACCTAGATTTATGATCTATCGTCACCTAGATCATGTAAGAACACGGTCCTAACTTATCACTCGTGCATCGATAGGTCCAATTTATTGTGTTGGTGAGCGATTATCGACATATGCACTTGGTCATGCAGTTATCCGCACCTCTAAGCCTTTATTATTTGCGATTACATTCATTTGTTCAAAGCAAAATAATATAGGGATTGATAAACAACACAATCAACAAGCATTGAATAGACATATATATATGAATCAAAACATAAATTGATACAATTACCTCTCACCTCCTAGATTAGGGATGATTTAGTTCATCATAGGCGATGAACGACACATGGAGATGATGGAAGACATGATTTGATCTTCAATACTTGAAATTACAAAACCTAACTATGTTATACAATCTAAAACTACCTAAAATCTATGTAAAGAGAGCTTCGGTAGTCCTCTCTATGCTTAGGCTCGGCATGACTTCTATATATACTCGGGAGTTGTGATTGAATCGAATAGTGCGTGAAAATCCGAAAAGTGCGTGCTACCTTGCGGTCGCAAGGTCTTGGATACCTTCGTCAAGGTCTCGATGTGGGTGGCTTTGATTCTTTGATTCTTGGCTTGGGGCTTATCTTGCCTACCTTGCGGTCGCAAGTGCAGAGGCACCTTGCGTCCATGAGTGTCCGTTGTGCGATCTTTATTTTTCTTCAATTTTTTCTTCTTGTAATTTGCACTTAAAACCACGGAGTTTCGTATTTTCACAATAATCACGAAACTTACAAAACTCACAGAAAACATATATTAGTACTCAAAAGACTCGTGAAATAGCATAATTTAAGTCATAGAAGTATATAAAATGGCGTATAAAATACATCGATCACATCGTGCGAAATAAAGTTCCTGGCACAGTCGTGTTGGTGAGTCTATCTTGAGAGAAAGATGGCGCTTGTTAATGTGAACATTCAAACATGATCTGGTGGGTCTTCAAGGTGTCTTCGAGATGCACTTGACAAGTTTGCTGGTGAGGAATTCTTTGAGACTTTGTCATAGTAGCACGTCTGCTGGTGGCAAGTCTTCAGGGTGTCCTTTAGTGCATTCAACAAGTCTGATGGTGACGAGTTTTGCGAAGAGCCTCTTGAGACATCAGCAAGTCTGCTGGTGCTTTGTGCATATGAGGTGTTGTTCTGTTCAATCATCTATAAGGAGGTTAGGACTAGACTAAGACGACCTAATCTTAGACCTATGTGTTGTCAAACAAACTGCCACACTAATCGGCACGCAGACCTCTTAGCCACTTGTTATGACACACTCTAATGGGAACAAGTAAATAAAAATATTAGGGATATGCAACAAGACAATTTGATTATCAAGAAGCATATTCCAACACTTTTCTACTTTTCTTCAGGTCGTAAGTAAATTTTGAGATCCTTTTGGGCTCAGGTGGACCATTTGAAGGGTGACTCGTGCAAGAATAATTTCCTTAGCTTTGACGGTTATTTTAAATGAACAATTATTTGTTTGGGATTAGTGGAGTTAATTACATCTTGAGATTTGTAATAGACAATAATGTATTTTGGTTAGAAAAATTGTAACGTTTTATTTTGGATATTTTGTGGTTTAGTATTTAGTAATGGTGACGTGGCCAAATTGTGGGACCGCGGTGTCGGTGCCGAGTTTGGGGCGTTACATAGTGGTATCAGAGCTTAGGTTTCACATCTGGATGGTTTTAGGATTTGGAAACTGCTAGAATTAAGAATTGATTGTAGTATTAGGATTACACTTTTGTTATTGGCTACCCTATAACATTAAGTTATGATTGTAGCGTTATGTTTATGAGTATGTGTGTTAGCCTTACTATCAAATTCACTCCCTTGGGATTTAAGTATATAGGTAATTATGAGGTGATATGATTGATAAAAAAACCGTTGCCACCATCGTTTTGCGTGCCAAGGGAATGATGAAGTTTATGTTTTGAACTTGAGACATGATATTTGGGAAATCATTAATTGGTATATGTGTACCCCTTAAAATTTGATTTATGGCTTGATCTATTTAGGTATTGATGTGTCGATCTCAATAAAAATATAAGCAGTCAAATTTTGGTTGTCGCAATTGATTGACAAATGTTGTGTTAGGTCATAAGACGTAGGTAGACATAAACGTATGTCATGAGCTTTTGTTGCAATTTTGGAATTCAATAAATTTAGTATATTTAGTGTAATTTATGAGCCTAATTTAGTTATATAGTGGAGATGCTCATTTATTTAATTTATCGATTATTGGCTTCTATGGCGACCTCTAGATGTCATATTAGAGAATGTTGATGAATGAGACATTAATGGACAAATTGGATCTAGAATTGGAGAGCTCGAGTAAGCACCTCTCGGAAATGATTGAATTTTAAAGTCAAAGAGATGGTTATATTCTTTTAAGGAAATTATTTTATTACGTGTCACTTTTGAATTATGTCTTGGTTTGATGCGCACAAGGTATATATATTTGAGGTTGAGAATTAATAGAGGAGCCTTGTCCTACTATGTTATGATATGTGTGGAGAAAATGCACCATTCTTATTTAGCAAGTGTTAGAAAACAAATTTGATTCCCTATTAAGTATCGTACCATCTCGTTATCCATGTATATTTAGGTGACCATGATGTGGTGGGGGAGGTCATGTCTTTTGCAATGATTAAGCTTTTATTAATTCTAGTGCTTCACATTCGATAATATTTGTCACACTTTCATTGATTATAAATTATTATTTTGGAAGTTGATCCTGTTATAGACACATTGACTATGGGTCCATTTTAATAACCTTAGTAATTGGATATTGGCCTTTAAGTTTGAGGGTAGAGAGAGGCCTACCGATTTGGTTCATTTAGGCCTTGAGGATTTTGAAGTAAATTTTGGGTATGGTAATTGGTTGTTTACTTTTAGGACAAAATAAAGACACGTGAGTTTCTAGAAGTGACTTTCGAATACCCTTGCTAAAATTAAGGATTTAATGAATTAGGTCTTTAAAGAGTTTTTTGACCGGTGTGTAACTGTGTTCATTGTGGATAACTTGGTCTACTCCAAGTTTTGGAAGGAGCTTGAACAAACATCTAAGAACATCATTTTGGTCTTTATTAAGGAAATATCGAGGAGATAACCTGGTTACGTGGGGTGTCAATTGTGGATTATTTTATTGACCATGGGCTACTGATCTTGATAGTTGATAGTGTTGTAAGACTACCACCCTAAGTTATCCTCTGAGATTTGGAATAACTTATTTTGCCTTAAGAATGAATTGAGTTTGAGTACACCTTACGTTATAATATTTTGAGGTACCCATGTTTTACATAGTTATATTATGTGCATTTGAAGTTATTTTGGTGTAACAAGGATTTGTTTAATAAAATGTCTTACTGACGAGCCTATGTTAATTTATTCGGATATTTCAGTTTAGTTAGATATGCTACACAAATAAAGAGTTTCTTTCGATGGGATATAAAAACATTGTTGTCAAGAGTATTGGTGGAGAGTTTAGGTTATTATTTGGTGGAAACTCAAGGTTTGGCGTTTTCGTTTAGTGGATATCTCTTTATAGTAATGGGTGACGTTAAGCGTTTCGCGTTGTGGCATGTTTGGAAATAAAACCGACACAGCCCAAGAACTTTAGAAGTCGGAAAGTGGGAAGTTGAGCGTTGATCTTCGTGTCCTCGTATTGAGGCCTTGTATATGAGACTACACAAGTTTTTAAGCATTCATACTAGTAATATATTGTAAGACTGTAATTAGAAGGCGCAATGGTAGAGTGTAAGTTCGACAAATTTGAAGGACCAAATGTTAAAAGGTGGGTAGAGTGTAAGATACCGAAATTTCGTTAATTTAATTCTAATTCTAGTAATTATGTTCTATAATCGGGCTTGTGTAAGTTTATTTTTGAGCCAACTCTGTTTGGGTATTACATTAATGTCTTTATAAGTTAGGCTTCGAGTATTTAGAAAATGTGTGGTTGGGCTTTGCTTTCAATTGGGCTATTGAGTTAAGAATTTAGAATTTAAAATAATATGAATAATACTAGTAATTTATTGATTATTTACACATTCTTAGAAGACAAAACATAGCTGGTATGGAATGATAGAAGAATAGTTTGATCTTTTAAAGAATTTGTATGAACCGATAATAGTTGCTCGGTGATGTGTAACAACAAGAGGAGCTAGACAAAGCTATTGTTTTCATTGTGGAGACTTGAGGGGAGTATTATGAGTTTTTAACTGATCGTGTACGAAAAGTTTAGAGGACTAAACTTATTTTAAGGGGGTGAGAGTGTAATATCCCTAATTTTTGATAGTATTATTTTTTTGGAGCAAATGTACTTGGGCTGGTATTTATGGTTTGGCCTAATTTGAATAAAATAATTAATTGGGCCTATTTTAATTTAATAGCAAACCTACTTAGTTTTGGTACACATTTGGGTTATTTATTTGTTATTGGGCTTGAGCCAAATTGATGGTCTAATAATAATAACAACAATAATAATTATAATAATAATAACAATAATAATGATGATAATAATGATAATAATAATAACAATAATAATGATAATAATAATAATAACAATAATAATGATAATAATAATGATAGTAATAATAATAACAATAATGATATAATAATAATAATAAGTCTTAATTATTACCTTAAGTTAATTACAATCACTAATTAGGGGATGTGGAGAGTGGACGTTACTTCCGTTGAAAAGAAATGGTGGACGGCTGCAGTAATGGGGGAGCTGAAGAGGTTGCTCTAGGAGAGTATAAAGAGAGCGGTTGCCTCTAGTTTCAGCATAAGCATTAGCACAAACTGAGAGTTGAGAGAATCGTTGTGGAGACAAGAAGGTGACGGAGAGTGACGGCGGGTTGGATCGCGAGTGCACCTCGGTAAAGTTTTGAGGTAATTCAACCATCTTTGTCTGATTGTGTTTTCAGTTGGGTTTTTACTTTCGGGTCAGTGAGTGGTTTTGAACTCTTCGTTGTATGTTAGAGTGAGTGATGGAGAATGTTAGGAAAGAAAGGGGGGGTTAGCAGGTGGTGTGGGTGCGGAATCCGAGAGAAGGAAGAAGAGGGAAAAAAAAGTGAAAGGGGGGTAGAAGGGAGGAACCGAGAGTAGAAAGATGACTTTAAAAAAAAGAAAGGGGGAAAGAAAGAAAGGGAAATAGGGCGTGCAGAGGAGGAAGCAAAAATATAAATGGTTTTGAGGGAGTTGTTGACTTTGAGACAAGGAGTTAGGTGAGGGAATGAGGTGTATGATTTATGTGGTAAATGGTTGGTTTGATTTAGCCAAGTCACAAATGGAGAAAGGTTTTGACGGGTGGGATATAATTAATAATAGAAGAAAACAAAAAAGGGGAAAAAGGTTGTGAAATGGCGAGTGGTAGGAGAATTTAATAGGAAAAGAAAAAGTATAGAAAGTCTAATTGACTTGGGTTTTGTAATGCCCTTAACAAGTTGGTTTCTAAGAATAAAAATGGGGTTATTAAAATTTAGTTTAATTACTTGGATACGGGTAAAATGTTGTTTAAAATAATTTAGTTTTCTTTTTCTGTATTTGATATTAGATTTGGGCAAATACGAGCGTTGGTGCCTTACATGTACAAGCTAATTGTTCACCACTTTTCGGTAAGGGATTATACTTCTTAAGTATTTTGATCATCCTATTTTATTCGATAGGTTTCCATTATAAATTTTAATGCCTTTACGTTTTCTTGTAAACGTATGCTCGGCACTCGCTTATATTTGCTTTGAACTCCGTCGAACCTATTTTGTTCATACCCCAAATTTTGTTAACCCATGTTGACTTCTTGAAATATCAATCCATTGGAAAAATGGATTACATATATTTTTGTGACGTTTGACTTTATTTGGAACTCTTCCGTGATCACTAAAGTAAAATAAATTGTTACGTGAAATATGTAACATTAGTGAAACGAAGAAATTATTTGACACCACTGGACATGTGGTGAAGTTATCCGGATATACCTTCAGGCCCGTTGCGGGTTTAGACCCGTTGGGCTCAGGCCCATTGGGGCAGTTAGTTAAGTCGAATTGACCACTTAACTGATCATGGAATCTACGTGTGTTCTTGTTTCCAATCGGTATAGGACGGTTGGCGGCAATTGGATATCTCGTATTTGTTTTGAACCTTATCTTTCACTTGGAATTCCTGATTACATTTGTATTTGGTTATATAATCTCTACATCTGGTTGATGCAATTATTGGTCTTGTTAAGGCTATTTGACGTTTTGATAAGCTAGCGAGCAAAACGCCACTTGGGCCAAGGTCAAGTCCAAGTGCTCGACTTTGCGAGAAGGACTACCTTTGAAAATCTAGAGAGTAGAACGCCACTTGGGCCAAGGTCAAGTCCTAGTACTCAACTATGCGAGCAGGACTACCTTTGAAAAGTAAGTGAACATAAGCGCAGGCAGGCGCTGTGTATAACTCTACCGCGAGTAAACTCGAGCGGGAAAACAATATGAAGCTCAGCCACGAATAAACTCGAGTGGGGTGCATGAGCACATGTAGGCTCTGTGTACAACTCAACCATGAGTAAAATCAAATGGGAGGACAATGTAGAGCTCAGTCACGAGTAAACTCGAGCGGGAGGACAATATGAAGCTCAGCTGCGAGTAAACTCGAGCAGAGAGCATAAGCGCAGGCAGGCGCTGTATACAACTCTACCGCGAGTAAACTAAGGCTGGTCGAGTAAACTCAAGCGGGGAGCATAATCGCAGGCAGGCGATGTGTACAACTCTATCGCGAGTAAACTCGAGCGGGAGGACAATATGAAGCTCAGCCGTAAGTAAACTCGAGAGGGGAGCATAAGCTTAGGCAGGCGCTGTGTACAACTCTACCGTGAGTAAACTCGAGCGGGAGGACAATATGAAGCTCAGCCGCGAGTAAACTCGAACGGGGAACATAAGCGCAGGCAGGCATTGTGTACAACTCTACCGCGAGTAAACTCGAGCGGGAGGCCAATATGAAGCTCAACCGCGAGTAAACTCAAGCGAGGAGCATAAACGCATACAGGCGTTGTGTACAACTCTACCACGAGTAAACTCGAACGGGAGGAGAATATGAAGCTCAGCCGCAAGTAAACTCGAGCGGGGACCATAAGCGCAGGCAGGTGCTGTGTATAACTCTACCGCGAGTAAACTTGAGCGGGAGGAAAATATGATGCTCAACCGCGAGTAAACTTCGAGCGGAGAGCATAAGCGCAAGCATGCGCTGTGTACAACTGTACCGCGAGTAAACTCGAGCAGGAGGACAATATGAAGCTCAGCCGCGAGTAAACTCAAGCGGGGAGCATGAGCGCAGGTAGGCGTTGGGTATAACTCAACCGCGAGTAAACTCGAGCGGGAAGACGATATGAAGCTCAGCCGTGACTAAACTCGAGCGGGGTGCATAAGCGCATACAAGCGATGTGTACAACTATACCACGAGTAAACTCGAGTGGGAGGACAATATGAAGCTCAGCCGCGAGTAAACTCGAGCGGGGAGCATAAGCGCAGGCAGGCGCTGTGTACAACTCTACCGTGACTAAACTTGAGCGGGAGGACAATATGAAGCTCAGACGCGAGTAAACTCGAGCGGGGAGCATAAGCGAAGGTAGACGATGTGTACAACTCTGCTGCTAATAAACTCGACCGATAGGACAATATGAAGTTCAGCCGTGAGTAAACTCGAGCAGGAAGCATAAGCGCAGACAGGCGCTGTGTATAACTCTACAGCGAGTAAACTCGAGCGGAAGAACAATATGAAGCTCAGCCGCGAGTAAACTCGAGTGGGGAGCATAAGCGCATGCATGTGCTGTGTACAACTCTACCACGAGTAAACTCGAGCGGGGAGCATAAGCGCAGGCAGGCGCTGTGTACAACTATACCGCGAGTAAACTCGAGTGGGAGGACACTATGAAGTTCAGCCGCGAGTAAACTCGAGCGGGGAGCATAAGTGCAAGCAAGCGCTGTGTACAACTCTACCGCGAGTAAACTCAAGCGGGAGGACAATATGAAGCTCAGCCGTGAGTAAACTCGAGTGGGGAGCATGAGAGCAGGTAGGCACTGGTACAACTCAATCGCGAGTAAACTCGAGCGGGAAGACAATATGAAGCTCAGCCGCGAGTAAACTAGAGTGGGGAGCATAAGCGCATGCAGGTGTTGTGTACAACTCTACCGCGAGTAAACTCGAACGGGAGGATAATATGAAGCTCAGCAACGAGTAAACTCGAAGCGGGGAGCATAAGCGTAGGTAGGCACTGTGTACAACTCTACCGCGAGTAAACTCGAGCGGGAGGACAATATGAAGCTCAGCCGTGAGTAAACTCGAGCGGGGAGCATAAGCGTAGGCAGGCACTGTGTACAACTCTACCACTAGTAAACTCGAGCGGGGAGACAATATGATTCTCAACCACGAGTAAACTCGAGCTGGGAGCATAAGGGCAGGCAGGCGCTGTGTACAACTCTACCGTGAGTAAACTCAAGCGGGAGGACAATATGATGCTCAGCCGCGAGTAAACTCGAGCGGGGAGCATAAGCTCAGGCAGGCGTTGTGTACAACTCTACCGAGAGTAAACTTGAGCGGGGGGACAATATGAAGCTCAACCGCGAGTAAATTCGAGTGGGAGCATAAGCGCAAGCAGGCGCTGTGTACAACTCTACTGCGAGTAAACTCGAGCGGGAGATAATATGAAGCTCAGCTGCAAGTAAACTGGAACGGGGAGCATAAGCACAGGCAAGCACTGTGTATAACTCTACCGCGAGTAAACTCGAGCGGGAGGACAATATGAAGCTCAGCCGCGAGTAAACTCGAGCGGGAGGACAATATGAAGCTCAGCCACGAGTAAACTCGAGCGGGGAGCATAATCGCAGGTAGGCGCTGTGTAGAACTTTACCATGAGTAAACTCGAGCGGGAGGACAATATAAAGCTCAGTCACGAGTAAACTCGAGCGGGGAGCATAAGCGCAGGCAGGCGGTGTGTACAACTCTACCGCAAGTAAACTCGAGCGGAAGGACAATATGAAGCTCAGCCGTGAGTAAACTCGAGTGAGGAACATAAGTACAAGCATGCGCTGTGTATAACTCTACCGCGAGTAAACTCGAGCGGGAGACGCTATGAAGTTCATCAGCGAGTAAACTCGAGCGGGAGGACAATATGAGCAGGCAAGCGGTATGTATAACTCTACCGCGAGTAAACTTGAGCAGGAGGACAATATGAAGCTCAATCGCGAGTAAACTCGATCGGGGAGCTTAAGCGCAAGTAGGCACTAATCATCTGGTCGAGTGTTTTGCGAGGAAGGAGTGCATGTATGCGTAAAACAAAATCTGAGAAAAGTGTGGCTCGGACACAATAATAACGTTTCCCTTCTTTTGTATAGCCCCCTACTTCTCGAATGCAAGACTTCATCTTGAAGTCGAGAAGTATCACTGGTAAATATTGTTTGGTCTCGTAGTGTGTTCAAGCACAGTGGAGCTGTTGAGGAATGTCTGGCTCTGTTGACATGTACTTTATTCCTGACACCTTAGGAGCATCATTAATGAAACAAATATATTCTCCCGTGAAATATAATTGTAACAAGTTTTATGCATTTAATTTATTCGAGCAAGAAAGTAATCACATTTCCACGCTTCACGGCCAAAAAATAAGTAATATAATTACTTTGATTCATAAGAAAATAAATCATGTTGTTTGTGCTCAATGTCAATTGATTAAATAATTCAAGGTATAATGAACATATTTAATGCAATTTTATATGACATGAATGTTTGTCATAATATCATTTATTGATCGTCATAATGGATGATTTAAGCACATTCAATTTACTTTAGGCTTTATGAGTAATTATCCCAAAATTAAATATTTCATTATGAACCTCTCACCCCATAATGATAATCATCAATTGTGTATATATATATATATATATTTTTTATTATTGATTACTTTACACCGCATGCACAAGCATAATAATCGTTAATAACCCGCATGGAGTTTAGCGATCAAAAGGCATAAGAAAGTAGGCTAAAGAATTTAACTGAAGCATAAATTAGTTTCAAGTAAATGAGTTGTTGCTCAGTCGAAATAACGAATTGTGCGATGAGTAAATATAAAACTCACATGGCTAGAATCAAACATTAACAAATTGTGCATATGAATGCGTCATGTTATATCACATTTTCATAAATGGGCGAACATTTTTTCTTTTTTCATGCCGACCAGGGATCATTAAAAACCATAAGGCACATATGGTCACAAACGCAAAACATATTTAATTACATACATCGGTGTAGTACATCGTAGCATGCATCATTATAGCGGTTACTTCAACGTAATTATAACATTTTAATTTACAATTAAATATAATACAACAATCTAAATATTGTATTTACTTTTCATTTAATTCATATTTAGCATGCTTTTGCATTAAAAAAATAATTAGCGTATTAATGACGATATGATGTGCATCATTTTAAACATTGATGTTCGTACCTTTCAATGTTGGCGGTTTCAAAGCCAAACAAATAGCATGCATCCAGGAGTTTAGATATAAAATATTGCCAAGCAAAACTTATGATCATGTGTGTAAATCAACACAAAACTGAAGGTATAACAGGAAAAGAAGACCTGATTGTGGGCATCATAGGTGATATCAGCAGAGATGATGATTGCAAATGTGCACATCACGTCATTTTGGGTCACCAGCGTATAATCGACTTGTGAAGAGACAATGGAGTCATCAGCAACCGACCCGTGATTGGAAGGTACCGCCTACAACATATTTGGTGGGTGTTGTGGGGGCGTTAGAGCTCCGATGACATTGTTTCTTGTGCCAGCTTTCTCGTCTGGCCAATGTGAATCCACATGTGTCGTTTTCTTTTAGTTTGGTGTTGATTCGCATTAAACGTATCAATAACACGATTCCTGACACCCATCAAACGTATCAATAATTCGAGATTCCCGGCAATGGAACCAACTGATGTATCCAAAAAAGCATCATACTAGGGGTGCCGAAGGTAGCGGTGGACGGGGGTCGTTGGAGTTGCCGTCCGGCGGCCATGTTGTCGTCGGTGGTGGATATCTGGCTATATTATTGGTAAAATAAACACCGTGAGTCGGTGGGGAAGGCCCCCGCCAAAAACGCTCCGGTGTGTTTATCAATACACTGAGTATGAAAGAGAGGGAGCATAGCCCCCAAGTGCGTGTGTGACCCTAAATCAAAAAAAGAAAGAGAGAGAGCCTTCACTATGGACAAGTAGGGTTATTTATACCTGGATGAAATGGGTCTAGCTCGTGGACTGTCTGCACTACCCAAGCCTTCCGACATTATATAACGCCCCAAAATTTCATACCAATTTAAAATCTCAAAATCTTGGACGCGTCACTATTACAAATACTAAATCACAATAATTCCAAAATCATCTCTTAAGGACTAGTAATAAAAGATAGCCATAGAGTACTTATTACACTTCGAAAGCATAACTAAACAATTTTGTAGTTCCAAAACGGCTTGAAGGGTCCCGGCCTGTGCCGACCTGGGACCCATAAGGCCGAGCTGAGACCCACCAGGCTGAGCAAGGCCCAATTCTTCTCATGAGTCCTCCAATCACTCCGTGCCGAGCTGAGACCCACCAGGCCGAGCAAGGCCCGATTCTTCTCATGAGTCCCCTAATCACTCCGTGCCGAGTTAGCGCCCACACAGCCGAGTCAAAATGAGAGAGAATCAGGTGCTGCCATGTCGAAGCACCTGGAATCGGCGGCGCTCATCCCAATGTGGCACACACCCTGATAAAGTCATTTCACTGTAGTTCTGCCTCAAAAACTGATCATACGAAAAAAGTACTGCTGCAGTCATGCTACCTGCTCCCTGACGGACGCCCAACTCCCTAGATGACTCACCTAATTCCGTGTCGTGCAAATGATGAAGGGCTGCCCGGATCTGCCAATGAAAAGGAGCCACCTACGCTTCACGGACAAAGATGTACCGCTCCAATTGGGTATAAAAGGAAAGCTGAAGGTTACTGGAAGATCATCTGAGAAAAAGCAAGTGAATTAAGTATTAGAGAATCCCTTTCCATAGTGTCTCCCAGTATCCCGGAAATATACAACCCAGAAAAACATATGCTTTCTTCATCTTCTGTAAAAAGCTTTAATTCCTTAGCTCAGTTCAGTTCAATAATAGTCATGTTTATCATTGTAACCCAGGTGTTAGAGAGGGTTTGTTAATGTATGAAACTTTGATCAGCCAGATATCCTACTACACGTATCATCTCCCACAATATTTTGTTCTCATCTCAGCATAAGACAAGATCACCAATTTTGCGTGATCAGTTTGGTTCCGTTGCCGGGAAACCCGATTGTTCTCGTACACAAAGTTTTCAGTTCCTTTTCCACCCTCTCCTTAGCATCCTCCCACAAACAATTCCTTCTACTTGATTCACTTTCCAGAAACACATCTCATACAGACAACTGAAACATGGTGAAATCCAAGAAGCAGAATTCCAAAAACATAACCCCTGCCGCCTCCACTCGACCGGAAAGAGTGGCAAGATCTTAACGAGGAAAGGCGACTCAAGTCTGCGCCTGGGAGGCATGAGTCAAGCCGCCTCCCTATCCGAACGGCTGCCGGCTCAAAGGTTAGGGGCGCCAGCGAGTAGCAAAGGGAAAAAGTAAGACAACCCCCGGTAGTGATCATGAAGAGGGCCACTCTTTGGGCCCGGAAGCGTCTGATACTCGCCCAGGAGCCAAGCGACCACACGGAAATCCAAAGACCACCAGAGACCAAGAGGAATTGGGTGACGAATATTTGTATTGGGAGAATCAACGAAACCTGCTCATAAGAATCCGGGGAAGCCGAGGCCGAATACGGATTCTGACATGTAGCGCCCCAAAAAGCGCCCCCATTTCACCATTTACGCACCTGACACAGCGCCACGGCTCGCATGGCAAAGGCTGGGAGAGGCCGACTTGCCAAGGCCGACGGTCAAACCCACGTCACATATAAAGGAAAGGCTCGACCCGAAAACCAGGGCTCACGCTCAGAGATCAAATATGCATGCACGACTGCAATTCCTCGCCGAGGAAGCAGAACAACCCGCACATAGCGAAGAGGGAGAATCATTGCCGCGAGCCTCAACTAATCAAGCGTGCACACGGGCCCCACACCCCTCCCAGCCAATGACGAAGATCCCGTGATCGAGGAGCCCCAAGACGTCGACCAGTCGCGCGACGCCTCTCTCCGCTATAGGCTCGGCCCCCACAGATAAGCCCATAACTGAGGCCGAGATAAGGGCGTGGATGGAAAAAGTAGAGGCCAGACAGAGCAAGGGGGGCTATCAAAGACGGTCAAGATAGGAGGTCCATTTGTGAAACAGATTCGAGATGTGGTTGTCCCTTTAAAGGTTAAAATACCACAATCGACGACTACGATGGCACCACGACCGCCCTCGACCACATATCTGGCTTTGAGCTTAAGATGACAATCGCCACTAAGCTCGACGATATATGGTGCCTCGTTTTCGCCGGTACCCTCAAGAAACAAGCCCAACAATGGTATAATGGGCTTCCCTCTGAATCAATATTGTGCTGGGAGGATTTCAAGGTCGCTTTCTTGAACAAGTTTGCCTCGGCCGGGGCCTTGCCTAAAAGTGAGACTGACTTATGCAGTGTCAAGCAAGAGCCGGGGGAGTCGGTGTTGTCTTATATGGCCAGGTTCAAGGAGACGTTGGCTCAAATCCCTGATATTCCTGATGCTTCTGTCCGAATGTGTTTTGGAGCCGGACTCCAGAGGGGAAACTACCGATCCGAGCTACTAATGAGGCCTCGGGCTACGATCGGCGAGATGTTCCTGGCCGCCCAGAGGATGGCCTTGTTGGACGGCGAGCAACCGACTACTGCAACATCATCCGGTTCGAAGGCGTCACCGGACGACTCAACTCCCGAGCAGCACGCACGCTTGGAGTTGCGAGGCACACCAAGGAAAAGGGAAAGCCAGGTCGGCAAAAAACCAACCTGAGGCGAAAAAGAGGAACCCCACAACAGCTTTTTTGGGGAAGGGAGAAGTGTAAGGCGAGACTACGCACCAGAGGAGTTTTCCCCACTCAATGCGCCAATAGCACATGTAATGAACGTCCTGCTCGCTGAAAACAAGATACAACCGCCGAATCCGATGCGGGCCCCAATAGAGCAACGCAATCCCAGAAAGAGATGTGCATTCCACAATGACGTTGGTCATTGGACAGAGGAATGCATCCAGCTGAAAAGAGCCATACATCGAATAATCAATGAGGGTGACAAGAGGTTTGAAAGAAGAGAGCCAAACCACCGGGCCTCAACCCAGAGGCCCCCTGAAGGCAGCAACACGCAGGACAAACGACCTGTTATCAACACTATCCGCCCAGAGACCCCGAGCATTACCCAATTGAAAAACATAATTAACAGCCTCACCTACTCTGTCGAGTCCATGTTAGACAGCGTGATCGAATGTGAAATCATTTTTCACGATGCCGAGCTGGCCACCAATGCCGTAGCCCGCACTCAACCATTAACACTCCAAGTCGGGATCCACAACAGTCTGGTGAAAAGGGTGCTAGTCGACACCGGAGCCGGAAAGGATGTACTATTTTACCCCTGCTTTCTTGCATTAGGTTTCGGAGATTCCAACCTTACCCCGCGCCACCTCCCTTGGAAGGGTTCACGGGCACAAGGCCACGCCAAAGGAATGATCACCTCGAAAGTCGACCTTGGCGAGAAGCGACACATGGAGGTGCGAGGACGTCAACTTCCTGGTCCTCGACCTCCCTTCCCCTTACAATGCTATCCTTGGCTCGCCGGCTCAAGCGAGTTTCCAGATGGTCGCATCCATGGCATACCAAAGAGTCAAATACACGACCCCCAATGGTGTCGGAACTCTGAGAAACGATGCAAGGACCACTATGGAGCACATCATCGACATCAAAAAAGAAGCATAAAAGAAACTCAAGGCGCCTGAAGCCTCAGAGGAAAGCATTGCAGAACATGGCGGACCAAAGTGAGCCAGGGGCCAGGGTGAGGAACCCTCAAATGCATAGCAATAAAATCCCAAGTTCCGTGGTCACCTAATTCCTGCACTTAGTGTGAGAGAGGAACCAATAGAGGTAGACAACATGGATGCCAGGGATTTCCCGATTATGCAGCCATTGGAAGACGTGGAGGAAGTAGTCATCAACTTCGCCTACCCCGAGCAAAAAATCAGGGTAGGAATAGAGATACTAGAGCAAGAAAGGAAGGACATCATCCAGTTTTTAAGGGACTACACCGATGTGTTTGCATGGAGGGTAGAGGACATGTGAGCGATCAACAAAGAAGTGGCCGAGCACCGGCTATCAGTCAATGCCGATTACCCCCCTGTCCAGCAGAGGCCGAGATACTTCCCACCCGAGAAATAGGAGGCAATCAGAAATGAGGTAGCAAAATTACTTCAAGCCGAAATCATCAAAGAAATCCACTACCCCACGTGGATTGCCAATGTGGTAATGGTGAAGAAGTCAAATGACAAATGGAGAATGTGTGTGGACTTCACCGACTTGAACAAAGCGTGCCCAAAGGATTGCTATCCCTTGCCAAGGATTGATCGGCTTGTCGACTCCATCTCGGGATACAAGGTCCCAGCCGTCGACGATATTCCTGTACCACCAAATCGTGATGCACAAAGATGACCAAGCTAAACCGCCTTCCGCAGCTGAGCCCTCTCTCATAGCAACATGATGCCTTTCGGCCTGAAGAATGCTGGAGCGACCTACCAAAGAATGGTCAATAAAGTTTTTGGAAGCCAGTTGGGAAGAAACATCGAGGCTTATATCGATGATATGGTGATTAAGAGAAAGGAGTCGGGCCATGTGGATGACTTGCGCGAGACCTTTCAAAACCTCAAGGCAAACAATATGAAGTTGAACCCCTCCAAGTGCGCCTTTGGGGTTACAGCAGGAAAATTTTTGGGCTATATGGTGAACGAAAGAGGGATTGAGGCTAACCCCGAAAAAATCAGGGCGCTGGCCGAGATGGATCCACCCACCTGTATTAAGCAAGTCCAGAAACTAAACGGAAGGATCGTGGCACTAGGGAGGTTCATCTCCAAGTCAGCAGAAAAGAGCTTGCCTTTCTTTAAAATCCCGAGGGGTGCCAAGAAGTTCGCTTGGAACGAAGAATGCGACCTTGCCTTCAAGAAACTTAAAGAATATCTCGGCAACCCTCCTATGCTGAGCAGCCCCATCCCCGGCGAAAGACTGTACGTGTATCTCTCGGTGACAGACACAATGGTCACCTCTGTCCTGCTTAGAGAAGAAAAGGGAAAACAAAAGCCGCTTACTATGTCCCACGCCTAATGACGCCGAGACACGCATTCTCCGAGAAAAGATTATCCTCGCTGGTCCTTCGCAAGAAAGTTGAAGCCATACTTCAAGGCCCACGGTACCTCAACGTAGAAAAGATTATCCTCGCGTTGGTCTACACCGACCCGCCCTTTGAAGCGAAGGATCATACTCAAGGCCCGAGAAGCGGTTTACCCGACGCCCTGCGAAGATCCTCTCAAGCAAGGCGTGGCAGGGAGAATGCTGAGATAGGCAGTTGAACTCACGGAGTATGCTATCACTTACTTGCCAAGGAAAGCGATCAAAGCCCAAGTGATTGCCGACTTCTTTGCAGAAACCTCTTTCGGGCCAACAGAAGTGGAAGGAACCTTGTAGATGAAGCCCTGTCCGCCGAAGAAATACCTGGTCAGAGTCCCCCTCACGTGCCACCCAGAAAGACTGCGGTGGAAAATATTTTTTGACTCGGCCGTCCAACGAAAGCAGGGCAACGTAGCATTTTGATCACCACACCGGACGGGGAAGAGATTGGTAAAGCTGTGAAGCTGGATTTCTCAGCATCAAATAACGTGGCTGAATATGAAGTCTTGATAGCAGGAATCGAATTGGCTCTGGAGATGGGGGCCACAGAAGCCCTACTCTTTAGCGACTCCCAGCTCGTCGTAAAGCAAATTTTGGGGGAGTACGGTGCTAATCACCCCACGCTGAGCAAGTACAGGGAACTCACACTCAGAACCCTTGCACAATTTGAGTACTGGGAATTGCTCCAAATAAGTCGAGACAACAACGAAAAAGCCGATTACCTCTCAAGACTATTCTCCAAAGTGATCATAGAGCCCGCCCGAAAGCTAAGTATGGGCGTATGGGTCGAGATACTAAGCACACCAGCCATCGACAGAGAGATGGTCATGACAGTCGACCCAACAACGGATTGTTGGATCGATGACATCAAAAGATATATCGATCAGGGAGAGCTACCCGACGAAAAAGAAAAATCTTGGGCTATGGCAAGAAGATCAGCGAGATACGCCGTAGTCGGAAACCTGTTGTACCGGAGATCTTTTTCCAAGCGTCTCTTAAGATGTGTTCATCCAAAGATTGTGGAAGGACCGTGCCGAGGTACATGGAATGCGGAATATGGCCATACGGGGCAGAGGCACAGGCCGACAAGATCATTTCTATGGCTATTATTGGACCATGAGGAGGGACGCCGAGAGACATGTTCGGAAATGTGACAAGTGTCAGAGGTTCACTGACATCCCCAGGCTACCATCGGCCCCCCAAGCACCAGTAGTGGCATCCTGGCCTTTCGACATGTGGGGGCTCGACCTGATCGGCCCTTTTCCTCTGGCAAAAGGACAGAATAAGTTCTTATAGTCGCAGTCGACTATTTCACGAAATGGATAGAAGCACAGCCCCTAGCAAAGATCACCGAGCAAAAGGCAATTGACTTTGTTCAGAATCAAATCTAGTGGAGATTCGGACTACCAAGAGCCGTCATTACCGATCATGGCACCCAATTCTCCCATCGATTCACGGCCAAATGCCATGAGAGAGGCGTCCAGCATTGGAAGTCATCGGTAGCCCATCCTCAAGGGAATGGACGGTTTGACGGCGAACAAAAGAATTCTTTCGCCACTGAAAGAAATTTGGGCCGAAAAGAAGGGGGCATGGTTGGAAGAACTCCCGAAAGTACTATGGTCAATAAGGACATCGACACGAGGGTCAACAGGCGAGACCCTATTTTCCTTAACATATGGTTCTGAGGCATTGGCTCCCGTCGAAATGGCCCTACCCACAATTAGGGTGACTCACTATGACCAAGAAAGCAACAAGAAATCTAGAGAACTCGACCTCGATTACCTCGAAGAAAGAAGGCTGGATGCAAAGTTGAGGTCAGTAAATCACAAAAAGTTGGCAAAGGCCCATCACGACAAACGCATCACATTTGCCTTCGGAGATTTGGTCCTAAGAAAAATTGAAGCCACAGGAAATAAGGCTGGAGGAAACAAGTTATCGCCCAACTGGGAGGGCCCTTTTCTGGTCTCAGACATCATCCGAACTAGCACTTACCGGCTCTCCTTACCTGATGGAACCCCACTCAAAAACCCTTGGCACTCCGATCACCTCAAAAAACATTATCAGTAGAATGTAGCATACGAGCATCGCTTCGAGTTATACAAAGATTGACTGAAAGATATGGGTGTTACCACAAATAATACAACCTCACTCGCCGAGGGAGGCTACGACCCTTGCAAAAATTAGGCCCTAGAGGCCAAAACTACAACAACTTCTTTGAGAAAGCAACGGCCCTTGTAAAAATTAAGCCCTAGAGGCCAAAACTACAACCTCGCTTACCGAGGAAAGCAACGGCCCTTGCAAAAATTAAGCCCTAGAGGCCCAAAACTACAACCTCGCTTGCCAAGGTAAGCAACGGCCCTTGCAAAAAATTAAGCCCTAGAGGCCCAAAACTACAACCTCGCTTGCTGAGGTAAGAAACGGCCCTTGCAAAAATTAAGCCCTAGAGGCCAAAAGAGCTTGATTAACAAAAGAAAATCGATGATTTAGAATAACTACCATAAAGAAAAACATTGTTCAAAGGATTACC
>JABEVN020001889.1:0-23315 GCA_013146195.2 Codonopsis lanceolata | reverse complement strand
GGCGGCCCAGGTAGGCATGTCAATAGATCGGATATGTATCGGATATAGGTAAATCCGAATCCGATTCGAAAATCTATGTCACCGATCCGATAATTCGACGGATCAAGTGTATGTCAATCATATCTATATGAATTGTTACCCGTTAACATATCCGATTAAATATCCGATCGATCGAAATATAAATATATGAATAAAAAACAATTAGAATATGAAATGGAGGAAGATCAAAAGACAACATGCATATATAATTGTGTATATTATGTATATGTATAATAAGAAATATGTTATTTCGGATCGAATCGGATCCTTAACGGATCGAATATAGCTAAATCCATATCCGATCCGTTAATAAATAAATTATCGGATTCAGATTCAGATTATTGGACCATTATATAAATTCATATCTGAAATTTCGGATCGGATTCGGACCAAAATCTAATCCTTTGACAGGCCTGGCGCTGGTCTGCCGCCTAGTGATTTTTAGAACTATGGTAAAACTTTTTCATGTAAGCTTAGCATTTAATCCAAGTAAAAAACATTTTACAGGAAAGTGACACGTGGAAGCACAATATTCTTTTATAGCTATCAACTACATTATCAATTACAGTATTACATAAATTAAACAAGTATTTGGACAAAATTACCCCTTGATTACCTGCTGATATTAAGTTGTCTATCATGGCTACTTTCCTAATTACCTACCTACATTATTTTTTAAAAAATATATTAAATGATATTTGTTTGTTGTCCACGTGAACAATATAATTATTCTTTTATATGTTTATAATGTTTAATTGATAAAAGTCATGGTTAGAGTGATGCTTACATAATAAAAAGCTAATATTATATATAAAAAAAATTGTCTACCGAAGTTTGAAAAACATGTGAATGTTGCCTATTGAAAAAATAATAATTTACTATTAGATTCAATTAAGAGATATAATTGAAAAAATTCAATCTAACTAAAATCATATTTTGATATCATATCGTAAAATATTAATACAATTTTTCTACCAATAAAAATTGATTCTAAATGTTAATTATGAATTGATTAACCAAGTATCAATAATCCAATACCTATCATATTGTTATTCTTAAATTTTATTTTTATAAATAATAATGTTAATTATGAATTGATTAACCAATTATCAATCCAATACATGATCGTGTGTATATATATATATATATATATATATATATATATATATATATATATATATATATAATACAAAAAATTATATCTTTTTTGTCGATGTGTTAAGAATTTAAACGTAATATGGAAAGAAGAGATATGTTGCTCAACTACAAATCAAGTAATTAATCAAGGGGTAGTTTTGTCCAAATAAATATTTAATTTATGTAATAATTGATAATGTAATGGATAATGAAAAAAATGTAGTGAAAATAACATCTCACCTTTTTTGTTGAAAAGTTTGCTGTTTTAAAAAAGAATTCTTTGGTTTTTAAAAATAAAAATAGCCGTTTTTGTTTGATAAAGTTTTCTTTTTGGGTTTTTTTTTTAATTTTTTGTTATTTTCACTACTTTAATTGTTTATTCATGTGACTCCCTAAAGTAGCCGTTTTTATATGTTTGTACTAAATACCTGGATGATTTGGCATATATTAATCAACATTATAAATTTATTTATTTAATACTGTATATGTAAATTATTTGATATGCAATATATTAATTATAATCATGTATGAATAAAATGGAGGAGTTGACAGTTGACACTAGGTCCTATAAATAACAAAGAACATCTTCATTGGAGATGCTAACTAGTCTTTCTGGCTTTCTGCACATGCAGTGTGTGTAAAAGAATTATATAACAAAAGCTAACACCTTCCCAAAGGTTACATGTTAGTACTGAAACTCCCGAGTATGTTGTCCAGAAGCATGCAAACAATTAATGAAACATAGGAATTAGGATACAAGAACTACCCTAAACATACATGAAAATTAAACTTTAAATTGAACTTATCTTTCCAAGCTCTACATTTACGTCTAGAAATATGTCCTTCAATTTGTTTTAATTAGCCAAACGTACTCTAAATTGTTTTAGAAATAACTATTTAAAATTATAGAAATTGAGTATGTGATTAATGGAGGGGAATGTACTAGCTTCCCAAATTATTTGAGTAACATCAATAATCATTTGAAAATTGATCAAACAAAAATCAACCTTAGATAGATCAACATATACAAGTATGAGTGCACCGACAATGGATTCATCTCCGGCTTTTATTTTCCTAATTGATGCGCTTAAAAACGCCTATACAATGGAAAAATCACTCGAAATTTAAATCACTACTACGATTTCACGGCATTTTGCAAAATTTTTAAAAAAACTAGAAGAAGAAAGCGGCAACAGACGCAGCACCAACTGCGGCAACAGAGACCTTCAAAGTGGATTCGACGCCACTCTTGGGTGCAGGTGCGGGTGCATCATCGGCTGATGGACTGGCGGCAGTGGGAGCAGGTGGGCTAGCAACAGGTACGTCACTCACGCTGTCGGTTGTGGGTGTGGGTGTGGGTGCGGATGGAGATGAGGCGTCATCAGAAGCATCAGGGGATGAGGCAGGGGCTGATGCAGAAGGAGCGGGTGAGTTAGATTTGGATTCGGCCGGGGCGGCGGATGGAGTGTCTGCCTTAGGGGTGGCAGCAGGGGTAGCAGTAGCAGCCTTGGGAGCGGCGGCAGGGGTGGTGGTCTCACTGGCCTTGGGTGCAGCTGCTGTAGGGGTGGAAGCAGCGGGTGAGGTGGCAGGGGCACTAGTGGGTGCCTCTGCAGAGACTAGCCCGACAAGGGCGACGAAGATGAGAGCTAGAACAACCAATTGACGGGCCATCTTTTATTGAAAGAGGGTGGTGGTGGTTGAAGAAGAAGACTTTATTATATTTTTTGAGCTTTGGATTCTTGGGGTGCAGTATTTTCTCTAGACGGGCGTAGAGAAAAAACTGCTTTATTCGAAGAATGAGTATATTGGTTGGGGGTGGAGGAACTTATATAGGGTGATGGATTGGTGGGGGTGGGACGGCCGACGGGGCTTAGCTAGCGGATATGGCGGGAAAATTGTGGTAGGAAGTTAAAACAGATATAGTTCAACAAGTTCATTCCTGTTTTTTCTCCCTTCTACCCAACTGTGCTGTTCAGATTTTACTCATTTTTCTCATTCGTGACCCACTATTAGAAGAGGTCAAATGAATAAATGATGAACCAAAATCAAAATCAATTACTAAATTGATTATGTTTTCATAACAATAAGAATATGTAATATTTACCTTAATGTTTCCTTTTGTGTAGAATTCTGATTGAGATGTGACAAAAATCTGACGGTGTAATAAGAAAAATTTTAGAATAAAAGATCCAGACTAGGAGGATCATATTGCCACTGTATTTTAAAAAAAATTACAATTAAGTCACGGAAATGTCAAAAATTTTGAGATGACCACCATACCATACTTATCTTGCACGTTAACGTTTTTTTTGGATAGACGTTAACTTATGTTAAATATCTATTTTGTCCTCGTCTTCATCTTCTCTGAAAAAATTCTAAATTCAAAAATCTCATATTTAAGAAAATTTACAAATTTAGAAAACCAGTAATTACAAAAAAATCTCGGATGACCAAATCAACCCCACAATCACAGTGCAAACAAACTAACATATGACTTACAAGTCTCTGGCAAAAACAAGGCATCATAACTTTGAAAAAGTGCTTGATCATTGCAAGGTTGGAATTTGTCCGATCGAGAAGATGACATTCTTGAATCTTGACACAAAATATAAGAATAACTAGGAGAAATGAAATTGTTTGAACATCAAAACACTTAATCTGACTTCATCTCCATCTCCATCGCAGCAACTCATCAAGCTCTATCTCTCATCGACATCTACGGTCATCACCATTATCTCCGTTCCATCTTTATCCTCTATCTCCCCCTTCCGCCTCTGCTTATTCTGGCCAAATACAGAGAAGCTCCAGGAAGAGACCAAGTAACCCAGATCTTGGTTTTGAAACTCAGATCAACTCTTCCGCCACATCTTCATCCCTCTCTTCCTTCTTACTTCCAGTCATATCTAGTAAAACAACCCAATCGTCGACCTCCTTCAATCTCCTCGGACTTCATCCCCGTCTCCATCACAGCAACTCTTCAAGCTCATCTCCGGTCATCACCATCATCTCCCAGCCAACCCTTGGGGTAATTTGTGAAGGGTTTCATTTTTGTCAGATTTGGGTTTTATTTTTGTTTCAGATCTGGCTTTGATTTTTTAATCTGGATTTGATATGTGTCTCTACCTTTGAATTTCAATCCTTCGATCTTGTGCGAAATTTTATGTGTTCAATTTTTTTCTATAGATTTTTCAATTTTTCTGGGTTCGAACAAAGAAACCTCGCTCTCAAAACCATCATCTTCATCACCAATTTCTCCTTCCACCGAAACCCTAGCACCCATCCCATCCAATTGTGAAAGTGCTGAGATTGAATCTAAGATTTTTTGATTAATTGAGAGACCTCATTAAAGGATTTGTTTAACAAATATACATCTTGCAAACAATTAGTTAATTGATCAAATACAATTTAAAACATTTAGTAACAACTTGGATTGCATCTGAGATTTTTTTTTCTTACTTGATCAAATGAAGACGACGAGGGCAAAATAGGTATTTAACCTTAGTTGACGGTCAAATTTGGCGTTTATCCAAAAATTGGGTTAAACTACACGATAACTCTGGTACAGTGGCCACTTCGAAAATTTTGACATCTCAGTGGCCTAATTGCATTTTTTTTTTAAATATAATGACCCAAGGGTGTGTTTTGCCAAAAAAAAAAAAAAAACATGATCTCTTGACAAGAAAGAATATGCGTATTTTAAGTTAAACCGTGAAATACAATTAAAACAATATATATATATATATAGCAAAATCCCTCCAAATTTTGTTTTCCTAAAATAGAAAGTCATTTATATGTAATAAAAGTTGTGGGTCATGCATTGAAAACATAAATCTGATTATACAGTAATTGATTACATGTGTCATAATTAATCAAATACTACCTTAATATGTGAAAATCAAATACTTCTTTGGAATATGAAAACCAAATACTGTCTTGAAATATGAACAAAGTTCTAATGAATTGAAAACACAGTTAACAAAATATTTCAACACCATCAAGATCTTAATTTTATTGTTCATTTTACATGTTATAAATCGGGATCAAAATTTTTTATAGTATTCTACATGTTAAGAAATTTGTTGTCTTATAGAAGATAAAATATGATGAAATTAAATAACCGGCTTCTACTAACATATATTATAAAAAAATTATACTTTTACTTTTATATAAAATCAATAATCTATACAAAAGTGTGTTTATTCAAATATTCGAAATAGAAAATAAAATAAAATAAAATAACAAACCAAGATTTAAGTTTAATCCGAGCATGTGGGTCAAACAAAAAAACATTGAACATTAACCAACAAACCAAATTCCATCAAATCCGAACTAGATTTTTTTGTAAAAATATTGTTGTTTGTTCGGTTTTTAATGCTCAATCTCTTAAATCTAATCATTATTGTATTTAAAAAATCAACTAATATTTTATTGTAATTTTTTTACCAACTAATCATTAAAAGACTTGGACATCACATTATATGAGCTAAAATTTGAATGTAAGTAACGTTGGAGACAAAGTATCACACGAATGACATTGTCTCCATCAGTAAAAACAAGAACATCACATCTAGATGACAGGAAAATCACAAAACGAAAAGAAAAAAAAACTTGATCACGAAAATATAATTAATATCGAAATACTACTTAACGAATCTGAATCTCCATCACAATTGTTGAGACAATGTATTAACATATTTGAAACTAAAGTGCACATCTAATGAAATTGATAAAAAGTAAAAGTAATGCATTGACAAATCTATAAAAATATAAATAGGCATAAATAGGAAAATATTTTTCCATTTCCATCGGACCCATTGACAAAATATTTTAAAACCATCAATATCTAAATTTTTTGTTCATTTTACATGTTAATAAATCGAAATCAAATTTTTTAATAATATTTTATATGTTAAACATTTGTGGTCTTATAGAAGATGAAATATAATTAACTTAATTAACAATCGGCTTCAGTCAACATGTATTCTAAAAAAATTATATTTTTATTTTTATGTAAAAGCGAGATAATCCCTACAAAAGTGTATTTATTAAAATATTAGAAACAAGAAAAAAAAAAGTAACAAACCATTACTTATAATTTCAACCAAAGCAAACATGTAGGTCAAACAAAAGTTAAGGTCAATCATTGGTAATATCATATGCAATAATAATTAACAATAATTAAGGATAATCATTGACACATATATGACACTTCTTGAAGTATGATTCAAAGCAGATCATGATTTTTAGGTTAATAAATCGTTCTAGTTTAAAAATATTGATTGATATGAGATAACTAAAGAAAACCAACAAAATTACACAATAAATGTTGTGTATAATGAATTCAGAGTCTATCATATTACCGATATAATGATGTATTTCTATTTAAATAGTTGCAATCCATTCTTTTAATTTTATTTATCATCTTTGTTTTGCTTGAATAAAAATTAATTAAAAAAATATATATATATTCGTACGTTAGACGCGCATGTGTACAACTAGTTTATTATTAACTAGTTTTTTTAACCCGTGTGTTAAACGCACGTCAACTAAATCGTACATAAACAAAATAAAGAGGATCATTTTATTAACAATTACACATAAGTATATCACTAATCATTATAGATTCTAAAAAATTTCCGTATACACAACATTTGTTGTCTTATTAGTTGGTTTTTCATCTTCACCGCATATCAATATCTTTAAAACAAAAATAATTTGTTACTCTAGAAACTACGACATATAACTGTCCATGACTAAATACTGATTTTTTCAAAAAGAGACCTATGTGCAATTATTAACTTTGACGTTTGTTATTTGTCATTGCATAAGATACCAACAATGTAAATTGTATTCTCTAGAACTTGAAAGACAGTCTTACATTGGATAGATTAATGATAATCTTGGGATAAAAATAATTTCTCCAACATTGCTTCATTTCAAAAAAAAAAATTTACAATGTGATCCATAAGATTTATGATGATTAGTCTTATTCAATTGTACAACCATGCAGCATGGTCAATGTTTCTCAATAGCATTACTGAAACATTAATTTTAAGTGTCAATTCATGGTCGGACAACCTCAAACACTTTATACTATTTAATGAATGTTTTCGAAAAAACTTAGAATTTTTTCTGTCCTGCAAATAGAATTTGAACTCAAATATGTTCTTACTTTTAAATGATTACTTTTATTAAATTATATTTGTATTTTATGAATAAAGAAATTTTTGAGAAGAAAATAAGCTAAAATCAAAATTACAAAATTACTTTTACCGTTAACTATTATTTTTGTTTTGTAAATTATTTTGATTTTAATAACTTCCATTATTTTTTTTTGAATTATTGACTTCATAACTATTATTTTTGTTTTATTTTTAAGAATTAGTATTATGAAAAAAATTTGTTCCGTGATTTTTTTTTATTATTTTGGCCTCAGTTTAAATTATTTTATTTTATTGACTCTGTAACTATTATTTTTGTTTCATCAAATATTTTTAGTTAACTAACATAGTTTTGTTTTACATAACTATTTTTAAGCATTTTTTAAAAACTTTTGTTCCGTAAATTATTTTTATAATTTTACTAACCTCAATTTAAATTATTTTTATTTTACTGACTCCGTAACTATTACTTTTCTTCCATCAAATATTTTTACTTAACTAATGTATTTTTTTCTACATAGCTATTTTTAAGAATTTGTTTTAATTTGTTTTTATTAATTTAGTAACATTAGTTTAAATTGTTTTTGTTTTTATTGACTTTGTAACTATTATTTTTGTTCCATCAAATATTTTTATTTTACTAACATATTTTTTTACATATATATTTTTAAGAATTTGTTTTAAACTTTTTCTCCTTAAACTATTTTATTTTACTAACCTCTGCATTAAATTATTTTTGTTTTGTTGATTCTGTAACTTTTATTTTTATAGTGGCTTATTCCATAAATTATTTTTATTTTACTAACCTCTTATATTTTTGTTTTCTTGACTCCGGAACTATTATTTTTGTTTTACTTGCTATTTTTTATATTTAAAGAGAGAAAAATATTTAAACATAATTAAAAGAGAGGAGATGGTGGTGATGAGAGAAAAAATATGGAGGAGATGGAAGTGAGAAAGGGAAATGCAACCACACGTCCACACAAGATAGGAGAGAGAAAGAGTGAAATGATAACTCAAAAGTCAATAATTTAAAAGTGAGATTTTGGAGGGAGAAATCTACACTTGTCATTATATGTATATATATATATTTTGGAAGCTGACCAAGTAAGAGAATACTTCTTTTTAACATGAAGCTTGTAATTAAGTCAATGAAACAATATTTATTACTCTTTCAGTCCTTAAATAAATGCTTCTTTTTTTTTTTCAAATTAGCTAATAAAGTTGATTTTTTTAGCCATTTTGGTAGCACATAACATAAGGATTAATTGCATTTTAACACCTTGTGTTTTGCTCATTACTGTTGCACTTGAGAGTTTGTGGTTTCAATTTTTGTACATTGGGATCTAAAGTTGCATTTTTGTTGCAATTGAAGGTCAAGGGGGAATTTTTGTTAATTTTTGAATTGAAATTTATTGTATGCCATCTACATGCATTTTTATGGAGTTGTGTTCGTCTTTCAACACTTGATTATTAAGAATATTTTCGTTCATCGTGAATAACATGTCAAGAATATAGATTATAAAGAACATGTCAACCACGAAATGCATGTATGTAGATGACACATGACGGCTTTCCATAAAAAAAAATTAATGAAAATCCTCTTTCGATCCTCGATATACAAAAGTTATAACCACAACGACCTTCCAAGAGCAAGAGTAAGCAAACTACTTTGGTAAATAGAAATTAATCGTGTACATACTAATCTTTGGTTTTCAGTTTGTAACGTGGAGAGATCGTAATAGCAGGAAAAGGTGAATTTAATTTGATAACTTTCAAAAAAATAAAGAATGACTTTCATTTGGGGATTTTTTTTTTTTTTTTTTTGACGAGGGGGGACACATTTGAAAACAGAGGGTGTACTATTTTTACGTATATATTACGTGCAAAAAGACACTTTAAGTTTAAACATGTTTTCATTTACTTACTATGGCCTGTGAAAATGAGTAATGTTATGAAAAATAAAAGGATAATTACATTTCTCAAAACATAAAAATAAACCTTCAAAATGTGGGATATTTGGATTCAACAAATATCAAAAAGTCCTACTAATTTTTTTTTCATATTTGAAAAGTTCCAAAAATATTTTTTTCTATTCAAAAAGTTTTGAAGTTAAACTTATAGTACCAAAAAGTCCAAAACTTAACGATTCTGCTAACATCGTTAGGGTATAAAGTTTTATTTGAAAGTAACTTATATTTATAATGTTAATGATGTAGTATTTGGGATAAAATAATAATAAGAATAGTATCATCATCATTATTATTATCACTACTATTACTACTAATATCACTACATATTTTTATAATAGTGTAATGTTTAATTTTTTGAATTTTTAGTATGCAAAGATTAACTTTAGATTTTATGAATTGAGTAGTTGTTTTGCAATCATTCGGGAATGAATTTTTTAAATAGATTTTTGGTACTATTTAATACAATTAGCAGTGATAATGTTGATGCGGACAATGATAATAATAATAATATTATTATTATTATAATAATAATAATATTCAAGACAATTCTTATCATCATTGGCATAAATGAAAAAAATAATAATAAGTTCATCTAAATAAAAGTTTTTAATATAACGACGTTCGTAAACACGTTAAGTTTTAGAATTTCTAGTATTAAAATTATAATTTTGGTACTTCATGGATACAAGTTTTATTTTGAAGACTTTTTTTATATGAATTATTTTTGCGGGATTTTTTGGTATTTTTTCCAATTTGCATCCTGAATATTTCACTAGTATTTGTGTCATATCTATACTTTTACTGTTCACATCTTTCTACGCAAAACAAAAACAATTAATTTCATGTATTAAATTTACATATTTATTTTCATGTATTATATCAATCCCACTTCTATAACTATTACTAAAAAAGAAGCCGTTGCTGCCACGTGGCGGCTTTCTGTGAAAAACTAATTTTTAAAAAGGAATTTTGTGATGTCACGTGTCACCATTAAAATAGTAAATGTTTTTTTTTATTTTTTTTCAAAATTGATTAATTTAAGATAAAAATCTTAAATCTAATTTGATTTTATCCTGTTTAATTTATACAATTTTAATTTGACCGAAACTCTTCAATTTTCATCTCTTTTCATTTTCATACTATTTAATTAATACAAATTATTCACAAGATAATTTTATGTTATTTGTTCATCTACTAATATATATTATTAATTACTAATCTATTAATTATCTATTAACTATTATTTAAATAGAAGTCGCTGCAGCCACATGACGACTTTGTGTTGAATGCATAAAGTTTAAAACGAATTATGTGCTCCGACGTGTCAACTTCTTGTGAAGTTGCGATTTTTTTTCTTTTTCTTTGCTGTTAAAAATTAAAACCAGATAGATTAAAGCTGGTGCCTCCTTTATAAATGGTAAAAAAAAAATTTTTTTTGCCAAAATCAGTTAATACGAGATAGATTTTTATCACAGTTGATTTAGACGTGTTTCACTTGATTAAGACTCCAAATTTTAATGGTAAAAGTGTTTTTTTTTTGCGAATAGATTTTATCAATTCTCATAGATTTAATCTTTCAATTACATATTCATATGATCAATTTTGAATATGTAACTTATTTTTTGTTGTTTTCATATTATTTTAATTAAAAAATTTAACTATTTATTACAAGTTTAGAAAATCATCTTACTATAAATAATTTTTATACAAAAAAAAAACTATTAAACCGGATATATTTTAAAATTGCTACCTCCAGCTTGATTAAACTATTTATAATTGTAGTACATGGAGATAAAGCCGAGGAAGATGAAATAATTACACCATGTGATACAATGGATATGTTCATTGGGTGAATGATAATAACATGAGAAAACCAAACAGTTTGACCAAGGCTGACCAAATACTTAATACTATGTAATTTATACAAGTTTAATTTGATTGAAACTTTTCAATTTTCATATCTTTTCATTTTCATATTGTTTAATTTATACAAATTATCCACGAGATAGTTCTATATTATTTATTCTACTAATCTATATTTATTAATTATTAATTACTAATCTATTAATTATCTATTGACTATTATTAAAACAGAAGTTGTTGCTGCCACATGACGACTTTTTGTTGAATGCTTAAAGTTTTAAAGGAATTATGTGTTCCACGTGTAACGTTCTTGTGAAGTTGTAATTTTTTTTTTTTTTTTTTTTTTGTCAAAAATTAAAATCGGATAGATTTTAAAATCGGTGCCTCATTTATCTATGGTAAAACTTTTATTATTATTATTTTTTACTGTCAAAATCAGTTAGTACGAGATATATTTTATCACATTTGATTTAGACGCATTGCACTCGATTAGGATACAAAACTTTCATGAGAAAGTGTTTTTTACAGATAGATTTTACCCGCGCTCATATATTTTAATATTTCAATTACATATTCATATGATCAATTTTGAATACCTTATCTTATTAATTTTTTTTTCAAATTATTCAAAAACAATATTTTAATTATTTATTACAAGTTTAGAAAATCATCTTATTATAAACAATTTTTGCAAAAGAAAAAACTATTAAAACCACGCATACGATACTATCTATTAAAACCATGCATACGATACTATCTATTAAAACCAGATAGATTTTAAAATCGGTGCCTCCTTTATACATGGTAAAAGTTTTTTTTACCATTTTTTGCTGGCAAAATCGATTAATAACGGATATATTTTATAGCATTTGATTTAAACGTGTTTCACTTGATTAGGACTTCAAATTTTTAGGGTAATTTTTTTTGTGAATAGATTTTATCAATTCTCATAGATTTTAATTTCAATTACATGACTATATGATCAATTTTTAATATTTAACTTTTTTTCTTTTTTTTCAAATTATTCTAATTAAAAAATTAATTATTCATTACAAGTTTAGAAAATCGTCTTATTATAAACAACTTTTGATTAAAAAAATATATTAAAGCCATGCATATGCTACTATATATATATATATATTCTTTTTTTTCCTACCAAAAATTTAAAATGGATAGATTTTAAAACTGATGTCTCATTTATACATGGTAAAAGTTTTTTTTTATTACCATTTTTTGTTGTCAAAATCGGTTAATACCATATAGATTTTATCATATTTGATTTAGACGCGTTTCAATTGATTAAAACTCATCAATTCTCATAGTAAAAGTTTTTTTTATTTATTTTTTATTTATCATTTTTTTCTTACAAAATAGTTTATACCGGATAGATTTTATCACATTTGATTTAAAAAATTTTAATTTGATTAGAACTCCTCAATTCTCATGATAGAAGTTTGTTAATTTTTATTATTTTATCAAAACTCAGTCAATTTAAAATATATTTTACCAAATTTGATTAAACACGTTCCACCAACACCATAAACAACCAATACGAAATAGCTTGCAAAGTCTATATACAAAATTCGCATGAATTTTCGGTTTGATGATTCGGTGTGATCTCACGCTTTTTATTTATTTATTAATTATGTGGACATCTTACAATTGTTAGTTCATTCAAATAACTTGCAAATTCTATCTATAAAATTAAGTTTCAGAAACAACATTAAGTCAACCGTGCATCGCACGAGTAATAACCTAGTTTCATTATTAATTATGCTTCACATTTGTCACATGTGAGATAGAGTAACCTAGTTACCTAGAGTCTACTGTCTATCTAGACCATGAATATTTGGTTAATTAACATATACTCCGTAGCTATTAATAACTAGTTTTTTTAACCCGTGCGTTAAACGCACATCAACTAAATCGTACATAAACAAATAAAGAGGATAAAAAATCTTAAAGGATAAAATAAGAATAATCGGTTTATTAACAATTACACATAAGTATATCACTAATCATTATAGATTCTAAAAAAATTCTTTATACAGACATTTGTTATCTTATTAGTTGGTTTTTCATTTTCACCGCATATCAATATCTAGGATTTTTCAAAAAGAGACCTATGTATACATATAATTATTGACTTTGACACTTGTTAATTGTTATTATATGTGATACCAGCAATGGTAATTGTCTTATTTGGAACATAAAAGACAGTCTTACATGAAATGAAGTTAATGACAAATTTAGGATAAAAACATTTTCTCTAACATTGTTTCTTTTCAAAAAATTTGTTTCAATAATATGATCCCCAAGATTTATGATGCTTAGTCTTGTTCCATTGCATAACTCGGCCTGCAGCATGATCAATGTTTTTCAATAGCATTACTTTAACACCAATTTTAAGTGTCAATTCATGACCTGACAACCCTGAACACTTTATACTATTCAAAAACTCTGAATGTCTTCGAACAAACTTGAATTTTTTTTCGTCCTACAAATAAAATTTGAACTCAAATAAGTTCTTCATTTTGAATAATTACTTTTATTAAATTATTTTTTTATTTTATGAATAAAAAAATATATGATTAGAAAATAAACTAAAATAAAAAATAACGAAATTATTTAAGTAACCTCAGTTTAAATTGTTTTTGTTTTATTGACTTCGTAACTATTATTTTTGTTCGATCAAATATTTTTATTTTACTAACATATTTTTGTTTTACTTTTTTATAAGAATTTTTTTAATACTTTTTGTCCGTAAATTATTTTATTTTACTAACCTCCGTATTAAATTATTTTTGTTTTGTTGATTATGTAACTTATATTTTTATAGTGGCTTGTTCCATAAATTATTTTTATTTTACTAACCTCTTATATTTTTGTTTTCTTAACTCCGAAACTATTATTTTTGTTTTAGTTACTATTTTTGTTGTTTAAAGAGAGAAAAATGTTTAAACGTAATTAAAAGAGAGGAGCTGATGGTGATGATAGAGAAAATATGAAGAATGCAGGAGAGAGAAAAAGAAATACAACCAGAAGAGAGAAGATAGGAGAGAAAAAGAATAGAATGGTAACTCAAAAGTCAAAAATTCTAAAGTGTGATTTTGGAGGGAGAAATATACATTTGCCATTATAAATATATAGATTAATTCATGCATGTTGGGACAAAAATCCCTTAAATAGTCATTGTTCATGTTATAGGTGAGTAAAATTAAGTTTACACAAACACCCATAAATATCAATTTAAAATGAAATTTGATATAAAAACACATTTTATTTTTGATACACCGGGGAGGTGGCTGCTGCTGCCTTGGTGACGGGTTGGGTGCCTCCGCCTCCGCCTCCGCCTCCGCGTACAAACAAAAACACAGTTGTAAAATTTACAAGGATAAGTGGAAAAATTGTGCAAACAAAATATTGTGGAAGGAAATTCGTTACAAAACTTAAAAACCCACTGTTAGCAATTTAATTCTTTGGCCCTTTTCATTTGTATAAAACTATAAATCAATGGGGGAATAAGATTAAGATGAAAGGAAAACAAAGAATATGTAAATTATAGAATTGAGATCAAACAATAATCAGATGAACTGAACATCTAAAATCAACTACTAATGCACTTCATTTTTCTAATTGTTTCACACAAAATTTAAATCACTGCTACAAATTAATTTTTAATTTCTTGTGAAATTTAGAAGAAGAAGAAACCAGCAACAGCGGCAGCACCAACAGCGGCAGCAGAGACCTTCAAAGTGGACGCGCCAGCTTGATTGGGTGCGGGCGCGGGTACATCACTGGCTAATGGGCTGTCGGCGGTGGGAGCAGGTGGGCTAGCAACAGGTGCATCGCTCGTGCTGGCGGGTGCGAGTGGAGATGAGGCGGCATCAGAACCTTCAGGGGATGAGGCAGGGGAGGAGGATGGGGTTGATTCAGAAGGAGCGGATGAGTCGGATTTGGATGCAGCAGGAGTGGCCGCAGGGGTGGCAGCAGACTCGGATGGAGTGGCGGCCTTAGGGGTGGCAGCAGCAGGGGTGGCTGATGCTGCCTTGGGAGCGGCGGCAGGGGCAGTGCTCTCGCTGGCCTTGGGTGCAGCCGCTGAAGGGGTGGAAGCGGTGGGTGAGGTGGCGGGGGTGGCCGCAGGGGCACCGCTGGGTGCCTCGGCAGAGACAAACCCGACAAGGGCGACAAAGATGAGAGCAAGAACAACCAATTGACGGGCCATCTTTATTTATTTTATTAAAAGGAGGTGGTGGTGGTGGTGGTGGTGGTGGAGGAAGATGACTTTATTCCTTTTTTTTTTAAGTTTTGAGCTTTGGATTCTTGGGGCGCAGTACTTTCTCTAGAAGGCGTAGAGAAGAACTGCTTTATTCTAAGAATGAGGAATAGGTTGGGGAGGGCGGAGGAGTTTATATAGGGCGGTGGGATGGTGCTGGGTAGCGGAGATGGCGGGAAAATGTGGTGGATGATGATCAGGACTTTCTATTTTTGTGCTGGTTGTTTAAACGGCTAGTGTTAATTTTGACCGAGTTTAGTGGTTTGTTTGGTCAAACGGGAATGAGCAAAAAAGACGGTCATTCTGTTGGAACCTTCAAACCGTGGCAGCATTCTTTGGATCCGTCCAAAGTTAGGTCCAATCTAGTAGTCTCTGCTAGTCTGCCGAGTTAACTCTATTTTTTTTTTTGTCTTTTCTAAATAGTCAATGCTCATATATTGCATTTGAACGTTTATCACTTGATCTAAATTTTTGGATGAAAATCTTTAATTTTTTGTACTAACCCGAAAATACATTTGACTACATCACGTATTATTCACGTCACTATCTCACATTCACTCTTTATATAAGCTTAAAATGCATGTCTTCAAGCAAGGAGTTGACCGAAACATGATTTGCGACTTCAATCTTTGCACGTGAACGGTATGTTCCAAACGTAAAAGCATATTTATGTCTTTTTGATCATTTTCATCCAACATAATTGACAAAAATTATTCATGGTGACCAACGTGTGATATATAGTCAAGTACAATGACTAAATTAAAAAAAAAATAGTAAAGTTAGTTTATTGCAAAAAAAAAAATTTGTGAAAGTAGGGTGACAAAAATTCCAATTTAAGCAAAAAAAATAAATCAAGCTTTAAGATTGGTTTTTAGGTTCGTTAAGTATATTAGTCGAGCTTAAACAAATGTGTTCAACTTTGATGCTAGTTATAAAGGAGTATCTCTTAATATTTTTTCAAACATTACTCTTTGTATGGAACAGAGAGAGTACTATTTTATTTTGGGATATTATATTTGAAAAGTCCACTTTTAAAATTTAAGCCTAGAATCTCTCTAATTTTCAACTTTACTCTCGACATATGTTATAAGCATTCTAATTATGCTCAAAACTTTTTTTTAAGATTTAAATTCCAATTTGGCCACCTTACTTGACGAATTATTTGTTAAACTCACTCTATTTTTCTTTTCCTCACGTTCATCACTCAATCCAATTTTTTAGATAGAAAGCTAAACAAAAATTGAAGAAGTCAAAATTGTTCTCTCTCCCTCCCTTATATCAAAAGTACGATGACCAAATTGCGGTTTATGTCAATTATTAATAATAAAAATACAAAATTTGTTTTTACAAATTATAATATATATATATAGAAAAAAATTAGAAACTATAAATTTTATAAATGATTATGTTGGCCTTTTATAATAAATAAATTCTTTAACTTAATTTGTTGAAACAATCGTAGGGCATCTGTGTTTGATGAGTTAACCCTGCCAGCTGTCATATCAGCTTCTTCTCTAATCCTAATTCCTACATTGTCGTCATTCATCAATCACTATGACATTAAAACAAGGCAAAAACTTGTGTAGAACGGCTTTACGGATCTTAAATCCGTAAGACGGAGCTTCATTTAAGAATTCACGGGCCATAATAAATAAACAACATGTTACTAAAAATTACAATAGTAAGATAGCCATTTAGAGCTTGCACTTAAGGTTTGGCAGAGGTCTTGACTTCAAGTCTCACAAGTCACAAGCCACTAACTTAATTTGTTTGGCTCATTAATGAGAAATTTCTCTTAATTTCAATGTGCAAGGGCATCGGAGCAAAATAAGAAATTGCTTATGAGACTCGAAGTCAAGACTTCCATCATCAAACCTTAAGGGCCAACTCTAAACAATCTTGGTTGTATTACTATTGTGATTTTTAATAACATGTTTTTTTATTTATTATAACTCGTGAATTCCTAAATGGGGCTCCGTCTTAGGGATTTAGGATCCGTAAGACCGTCCTACACACATTTTTGTCTTTCGTATAAGGGGTATTTATGTATTTTGAAATTAGGAGTTAGGCGCAATTTGGGACACTAGGGCTCCGTTTGTTTCACGGAAAATCGTTTCCAGAAAATGATTTCCGAAAAATCAAAAGATTTCATTTTCAGGTGTTTGGTAAATCTTTTGAAAATATGTCAGAAAACATTTACGAGTGTTTGGCAAACACATGGAAAATGTTACGGAAAACAATACATGAATAAATGCAAAAATAAAAATAGAAAATAAACAATGTTTAGGATGTCCCTAGAAAATCAATAAGGACCATCTTTTTTTTAATAAGGTCCATCTTTTTTTTAATCTCACAATTACAAATATTTTTTTTTGATAATTGATATAAAAAAACGTTTTAAAATATAAAATAGACAATGTTTAGGATGTCCCTAGAAAATGTTACGGAAAACTATATATGAATAAATACAAAAAAATACTCCCTCCGTCCCTAAATAATCGTCCTAGTTGACCCGGTGTACAGTTTAAGAAAAAACAATTGACTTGATTATTTATATTGGTTTAATGTGTAGTTTCCTTTAATGTCCATGTGTATGTGGCTCATAATTAAAGTAGAGTGAAAGAGTAAGGGTAAAGTGGTAAAAGTGATATTCTAAAAGGTAAGTTTCAAAGTGGATAATTATTTTGGGACGGACGAAAAAGGAAAGGAAGGTGATAATTTAGGGACGGGGTGAGTATATTCTAATATTAATTCACATATTGAATATAAAATAGTGTTGAACTTTAAGTAATTTTTCTTTAGTAACTCTCAATTTATCATTAGTGGTGTCAAATCAATGTATATTTTTTTTTCAATCTCGCAATTACAAATAATTTTTTTTGATAATTAATATGAAAAAAAACATTTTAAAATAGAAAATTGACAATGGTTAGAATGTCCCTAAATAATATAGGTGACACTAATTTTAGAACGTAGTAAGCATTTATTAAAATTATAATTTATAAATAGTATGCACAAACTTCATTTATATTTATAAACAATTTATTTGTTGAGTGAAATATTATGTGTTTAAGTAGATATGTGCAATTGTGAAAAGGGCGGGAGGGTGCCCGAACATTTGGAAAATGACTTACGGAAAATGAATCCGTAAGTCATTTTCCGGAAAAGAAGCCTTCATTTTCCGTTGACTCGGAAAACCTTTTACGTTGACTGGATTTTCCTAAGGTTACCAAACACCGGAAAATGAGGAAAACGTTTTCCGGAAGTCATTTTCTGTGAAACAAACGGAGCCTAGATTTTAAAAGTAGACTAAAAGGCCTGTTTGATTTAACTTATTGATATTTGCTGATAACTTATTAGTATACTAGTAAGTTATAACTGATGACGTATTGCTTATAACTTATGACTGATGACTAATAAGTAATAACTAGTGTCGTTTGATTTAGTTTTTTGGAAGTGCTGATTCGCTTTCATAAATTAGTGTGTGTATTTGATTTGTAAGTTGAAAAAGTGTTGGATTCAAATTTAAAGACTAAAATAGCTTCATCACAAAATACGATTTACATTATTATTATTAGTATAATTATTATCATTATAATTATTATTAATATTAATATTACTTTTATTCTTATTATTAATATTTTAATATTAATAATGATTATTATTATCTGATGTATCTAAAAAAGCATCATACCGGGGGTGCCGAAGGTAGCAATGGACGTGGGTCGTCGGAGTTGCCGTCCGGCGGCCATGTTGTCGTCGGTGGTGGATATCTAGCTATATTATCTGTAAAATAAACACCGTGAGTCGGCGGGGAGGGCCCTCGCCAAAATCCCTCTGGTGTGTTTATCAGTACACTGAGTATGAAAAAGAGGGCGCGTAGCCCCCAAGTGCGTGTGTGATTCTAAATCAGAAAGAAAGAGAGAGCCTTCACTATGGACAAGTGGGGTTATTTATTCCTGAATGGAATGAGTCTAGCTTGTGGACTATCTGCACGGCCCAAGCCTTCTGACATTATGTAAAATATAATGGACCATTAGATAAGGCCCACCAGGGCTGGTCCTTAAATTTTTGGGGTCCAGAACGAAAAGAAAATAATAGACCCTTAAAAAACTATAAGCATATGAATTTTAGACGAACAATTTATTTGACTTTTCATCATTTGAAGTATTAAAAATGATAATACCCAAACATATAAGAAAATAAGTATTAAATAATAATTGAAAACTGTTATTTTTCATTCGTTAAAATAATTTACAATAAAAAAATATACTTAATCAATTTTTTTCTTTTATTTATGTTTTGACTTCTAGATGAATATTTTTTTTGTAACATGTATTGTGCACTATAAATTCAAGTTAAAAAACAATCAACTAACAAAGCAAAAAATTAAATAAACATAAAAATAATTAAAAATGATAGTAACATAACAATAAAATTTGATTTTTGCTTGAAATATTGATATTATATGCCCAATCAATTGATTTTTTTTATGACCCAAATAAAAAATTGATGGTCAACTAACTTTTTTTTTTTAAGTAAATTTAGCGAACGCAAAATAAAATTTAGGTTGAATAACTCTACTAAAACCGAATACAAATTATTTATCTTTATATAGTAACTTTTTATTCATTAGGTTCCGGAGTAATTAAAACATATATAAGTAGATTTGAAGTTGATAATAAAAAATAAAAAAAACTTAAGCACAACAATTATACATACAATACAAGTGGAGGATAAAGATGAAATATTGAAATTATAAGCATATTTTTTAAAAATTTGATTATTTACGTAAAACCTATCAAAATAATATAGGGGACTATTTAACTAAATCGGAGGAGTATATGATATAATATGCATATAATAATAATAATAATAATAATAATAATAATAATAATAATAATAATAATAATAATAATAATAATAATAATAATAATAATAATAATTGACCGTATGCCCAAAATAAAAAACAATTAAAAAATGACAAGGAAGGGGTTTGAACCTTAGACTTCATTGTTACACACATCACATACAATTACCCAATTCATTGACTCAAAAGACAATTTGTTCACTATTATTACATTATTTATACTATATCTATAAAACTAGCCTACACATATATAAAATTGGGCCCTCTTACATTGGGGGCACTGTTCGGTCGATCACTATGAACCCCTCCAAAACTGGGCCTCAGGTTCACACGCCATTGAGACAGATCCAAAATATGCACATTAGTAGCCCTCTACTTATTATTCTTCGAAATTCATCTCGAGAGTAAGGGATACTATTCGCTCGTAATCTTCTTTATTTTCTCGAGATGGCCAAAGCTTAATCACTTTCATCTTGGCAGACAAGATAACAGAAGTGCTAGGATGAGTCACAGATTTAGTCGCGTTTGACCGCCATTGTATATTTTAATTAACCATTACGCCTTAGAACTTGATTGTATAAGTCTTTCTATTGCGAGCAGTGCACTACTTGGGCCAAGGTCAAGTCCTACTACTCGACTTCGTGAGCGGGACTACCCTTAAAAGCTAGCGAGCATAACGCCACTTGGGCCAAGGTCAAGTCCCAATACTTGACTTTACGAGCAAGACTACCTTTGATAAGCTAGCGAGCAGAACGCCATTTGGGATAAGGTCAAGTCGCAGTACTCGACTATGTGAGCACGACTACCTTTGATAAGCTAGCTAGCATAACGCCAATTGGGCCAAGGTCAAGTCGCAGTACTCAACTATGTGAGCACGATTACCTTTGATAAGCTAGCGAGCAAAACGCCACTTGGGCCAAGGTCAAGTCCCAGTACTCAATTATGCGAGTAAGACTACCATTGAAAATCAAGCGAACATAAGCGCAGGCAGACGTTGTGTACAACTCTACCACAAGTAAACTCGAGCGGGAGAACAATATGAAGCTCAGTCGCGAATAAACTCGAGCGGGGAGCATGAGCACAAGTAGGCGCTGTGTACAACTCAACCGCAAGTAAACTCCAGTGGGAGGACAGTGTAGAGCTCAGCCACGAGTAAACTCAAGCGAGGAGCACGAGCGTAGGCAGACACTATGTACAACTCAACCGCGAGTAACTCGAGCAGGAGGACAATATGAAGCTCAGCCGCAAGTAAACTCGAGCGGGTAGCATAAGCGCAGGCAAGCGCTGTGTACAACTCTACCGCGAGTAAACTCGAGCGGGAGGATAATATGAAGCTCAGCCACGAGTAAACTCGAGCGAGGAACATGTGCGCAGGTAGGCGCGATGTACAACTCTACCGCGAGTAACCTCGAGCGGGGAGCATGAGTGCAGGTAGGCGCTGGGTACAACTCAAGCGGGAGGACGATATGAAGCTCAACCGCGAGTAAACTCGAACGGGGAGCATAAGCACAGGCAGACGTTGTGCACAACTCTACCGCAAGTAAACTTGAGTAGGAGGACAATATGAGCTCACCATGAGTAAACTCGAAGTGAGAGCATAAGCAAAGTGCATTAGTACAACTCTACCGCGAGTAAACTCGAGCGGGGAGCATAAACGCAGGTGTGAGTGCCCCGGATTTTTCCGTATCTCATCCTCCCTTGTTTAGGGGAAAACAAGATTCAGAAAAGACAACTCTCTTTTCATTCCACCTTCCCTTATTTAGGGGAAAACAAAATTAAAAGTGCAAAAAGAACGTTGTAAAGAGCGCGTGAAATACGTCCGACCTCATTGTGGACCACTGTGAGTATCTTGGGTTTTCTGTATCTCATCCTCCCTTTTTTAGGGGAAAACAAGATTCAGAAAACGCAACGCTCTTTTCATTCTATCTTCCCTTGTTTAGGGGAAAACGAAATTAAAAGTGCAAAAAGAACATTGCAAAAAACGCGTGGAATACGCCCGGCCTCACTGTGGACTCAAAATATTGCAACATAGTCGCCATCTTTATTTTAAGGAGAAATAAAGAAAACCCAAATGTAACAAGATTTTGTAAAAGGGGTTCAGAGGCTAAGTTACGAGGTGGGAATGTGTTAGGCACCCAACTCGACCTTTCGGTCTCAAAACAAGTTTTCTGGCTAAAGTATGCTTCTATTATATTTAATTAACAGATAAAATAAAACATTTAAATATATACATCTCAGATTCATATTATTACAAATTTGCAAACGCTTTCCTTTCGGGAGTTATGAATACGTCTATAAATATTTGGCCATAATAATGGCTCTTTTTAGTGCTATTTCATATAGAAATTCGGGCAGCATAACTACTTATATTTATTACATTGGGCCAGCTTAAATAACACTTTTAAATAAATATAACTTTAAATAGCCAACCTTTTGAAGCGTGTGGGCTTTTATCCCATACCAACTAACTTTAAGTAGATTTTAGGTGCGCTCACTTTGTACTTCTAGTAGATATGTTGGGCTTGGTAGACTAGGGTTGAAATTTTGGTAATAAGTATTTGGTGAGAAATTGGTGATTGGGGTGCTGGCGGTTGGTGGAAGGCTAGTGTTTGGGTGAGGGTTTGGGTTTAGAAGAGTATGAGAAGTAGATGCTTTTTGAGGGGTTGCAGGGAGAGTGGTTCCCTCACCATTGGGCCTTAGTCCTTGTACGAGGTTTGCCATCTAGTTTAATATGTGATCATTCTCTGCATCCAACTTTCGATCTAGCCATTGCTGCATGGCCGGAGTAGGAGCGCACTCAAGCCCCTCGTGACGCTATCTGGCCGAGATTGTTCATTTTCTACGGCCATTCTCAGTCTCTAAATATGTATTTTCCGAACCGATTCTCATATTTTCTAATCAATTCTCCTGCATGTTTCTCATATCAAACGATCGGACTATTTTTTCCTTTCTTTCCAAATTCGGGCCAGTTTATGAGGAAAAATGGTTTGAAGGTA
>JABEVN020001888.1:0-23316 GCA_013146195.2 Codonopsis lanceolata | reverse complement strand
ACATTGAAAACAAACCTCCTACTTCTTCTGTGAAAATGATTTTTATCAATGAACAATTTGCTATGTTTGTTAAGCGTTTTCAAAATTTGCAAAATATGGAAGGAAGAACACTCACGGCAACCTTTCGGGAAAAATGGTGAAAGCTCATCTAAGGAAGAGCTTGTGTGTTATAAGCAGGAAACACGGTCATTTGCCTCAAAATGTCCTAATAAAATTTGAAGCATACCGAAAACCCTCTTTAGAAAATTTCAAAAGCAAAGGGTATGTTGGTGAAGACATAGAAGACAAACATGTTGCTACATGGTTTGAGGCGGTCGAGAGAAAGAGGAGGAAGAGGATTGTGAGCAAGCTAATATATGTATTAATAGCTCATGATTGGGACCTACCTATGACTACGAAAATGAAGTTGTAGTTTCACCAAGTCCTTTGGACAAAAATGAAACCGCAGGTGATAGCTTGATGAGGAAGAACTTCTCGAGGATAATCGGGATATGCTTGAAGAATTTAATTCCTAGAGTAGCCTATGTTAAACTAGCCAAGCTGAGAAACTTACGGTGAGAAATCTTTGATGGCAGCTGAGATTCAAACTCTCAATAGCTTGTCAACAAAGTATCAAAGCTGAAGGAAAACAAATTTCTTCATGACAAAATTGAATGTCGTGAGCACATCAAAGGACTTGACCTAGAAAATTGCCTTGCAAAAGACAATTGACTCTGGAATAGCTCAAGGATGCATTGAAGAAATCCTTACAGCCAAAAATCTAGCAATGATAAAACATGCATAGGATATTGAGGATGTGTCTCTTAAAACAATCTCTTGAGTCATAGAAAGGAGAATCCTCAGAGGCGCAAATGATATATCTTTCTCTAAGCAGGACATTTGGAAATATAGGGAAACAAGGCCTTGGTTATTCAAGTGTTCATACGTTTACCCCAAAGTTCGAGAAAGGAAAGGCAAAATAGTGAATCAAATGAGAAACACGATAAGATGCCAGTAGAAAGTGAAGTATCTGCAACCTTGACTATGCCAAGGCAAAGTCTGGCGACGGTAGACCTACTAAACCTCGCAGTAACTATCAAGTTTGTCATAAACGAGCAGAGGCTCCTTTACTGTTGAAGGTAAACTTAAAGGTATTCTACCTAATCCTCTGAAAAGGTAATCAACGAAAAGCTAAAGCTAAGTCATTGGTAACCTACCTAGGAAGATTCGAAAGAAACCAATTAAGCCTACCATCAACAAGCAAAATTTGAACAAAAATGGATGTCAAGAAAAGGAATAATCATAAGCACTCTTCGGTTGAAGACTCTAACAGTTCTCTGTGGACTTTCCATTTATGTCATTCTTGCCATTGCTTAGGCCATCGGCACGAATACTGCTAAGGTTCACCCAAGATCGAGAGACCTAGTTCTCTCAAGGTCAAGCGGTATGGGTTGCAAGGTTGCTAATCCTTAGGACCCAAAGAAAATAAAGGGTACCTTGTTTGCTTTAACTTCTTTTCGGGAATGCTTCATGGCTATAGAATCGAGAAAACAAAGACATACGGTACCTAGGCGGGCATTCAAGACACATGGTAGGAGCAGAGATCTTCTGACATATAGGCAAAGGACCTTGTTATTTTCGGAGATAATGCAAGAGGAAAGACAATTGGATATGGCTCAATTACTAGAGGAAGTCTCTCCATCAACAAAGTTTCTCTAGTAAGTGGTTTAAAGCACAATCTTAGAGCATATCCCAGTGCGACAAAGGACTTCTATGCCAATTCAATTCCAACGGTGCCTCATCAAAGACGGTGAATCTGCTCTCAATCTTGGCAGGCAATAGACAAGGAAGCGTCTATGTCGTGGACTTAAATCTTCTAGGAGATTCTCAAACTGTGTCTAGTAGCCAACAATGTTCGTGACAACAGGTGCTATAACAAGCGTCTCGATCTCAACTTCAAGCACCTCTCCAAGCTCTCCAAAAATGGGCTTGTCGAGGTCTACCTACGGTGTCTGAGCCATGACGAAGTTGTAAAGCTTGCCAACTAGGAAAACTTTCCAAGTCTTCCTTCAAAAGAAATCTGTTTTATCAACAAACGGACCTCTTCAACTTACGCATATGGATCTCTTTGGACCTATTACAACGACCGGTATTTCGGAGGAGACAAGTACACACTTGTAGTAGTTGATGACTACTCTAGATTCACTTGGATTGAAACTATGACATCTAAAGATGAAACGCATTATGATCTAGTCACCGCACTTTTTAGAAGACTTCAAACTCAAAAGCTTGAAGACATTTGTGACATAAGATCGGACAATGGCCTTGAATTCAAGAACAATGGTGTAGAAAAATCTTTGCGATGACCATGGGATCGGCCACAACTTCTCTAGGCATGGGGTACTCCTCAACAAAATGGTGTAGGTGAGCGGAAGAACGGGAGAACAACGATTGAAGCGGCAAGAACAATCTTGGCTTGTGAAGCTAAACTTCGAAGTATTTACAGGCGGGGCGATCAACACTTGCATGTTTTACAGAATAGATCCAGTAAACAAGTTTCATAATAAAACTCCATATGAAATATGGAGGAAGATCCCAAACATAGGATTTCTTAAAATCTTAAATTTGTAAATGTTTTATTCTTTATAATGGAAAAGAATATAGAGGAAAATTTGATGCAAAATCGAGATGAAGGAATTTTTAAGGGTATTCCAAACATTCAAAAGCATTTCGCATTTTCGGTAAATCTAATTTAAAAATCTTAGAATCGTGCATGTTTCTTTTGATGAATATGACTTGTTAGAGCCTAGAAAGGCTCGAGCGTTGCTAATGATTACGATAATGATGAGGCGGTACAAATACGGCATCTACTTCCACTCCTCAAAAAGCGGCAAGCTGAGACCCTCAAGTACCGCTAACCCTTCACCGGTGAGCGATAACTCTGCAGATACCGATAACAACTCTTGTTGACCACGAACCCATCTCTTACATTTTACCCCAAGCACCTTTACTGAGGATCTCATCCTTCTTGTTCACGAGAAAATGAAGGTTTTGAAGATCTATCTCTTGAACTAGATTTTGGTGAATCTCCTTCTCAACCTACTCCGAATTCTTAAGGGAAGAACCACGAAGTGATCTTCCTCAAGCGATTATTGAAGCAAAGATCATCCCATTTCTCAAATCATTGGTGATCTCAACACAGGAGTTCGTCTGAGAAATAAAGTTCGAGGAAACTATGTTTGCTTATGCATTTGTATCGGAACTCGAACCAAAGAAGATTGATGAAGCTATCGAAGATCATAAGCGGATTGAAGCTATGCAAGAAGAGCTGAACCGGTTTGAAAGATGTAAGGTGTGGAGCTTAGTTCAAAGACCGGCGATCATCCAGTCATCGGCACCAAGTGGGTTTCGAAACAAAAGAGATGAAGATGGAAATGTCACGAGAAACAAAGCTAGATTGGTTGCTCAAGGCTCAAACGGGGAAGAAATTGACTTTGATGAAACTTTTGCTCTGTTGCTAGACTAGAAGCAATCAGACTTTTTCTAGCTTATGCCTCGTTCATGGACTTCAAAGTGTATCGGATGGATGTAAAGAGTGCCTTTACGAATGGTGATCTTCAAGCTTTATCGTGGAGCGACCTCGAGATTTGTCATTTCGAGACAAAGCTGGATCACGTCTACCGACTCAAAAGCTCTCTACGACTTTGAAGCAAGCTCCTAGAGCTTGGTATGAAACCTATCCAAGTTCTTAATTGAACAAGGATTCGTGAGAGGAAGAATCGACACTACTTTATTCATCCTCAAGCACAAAGGCCATTCTCTTACGGTACAAATCTATGTGGGCGACATCATCTTTGGATCAACTAACCAAAGCCTATGTAAAAGATTCGAGAAAGGCGATGCGAGCAAGTTCGAGATGAGCATGATGGGTGAACTTACCTATTTTCTAGAATTTGCAGATACAACGGACTTGACGGAATCTTCATCGACCAAACCAAATATGCAAAGGAACTAATCAAGAAGTTCGGTCTTGATTCGGCAAAGGATTTGAAACTACCAATGTGAAAAGGAAAACAAGAGAACTAGTGCCGAGGAATCGGCGCCATCTGACAAAGATGAAAAGGACATTATGTTCTTTGTTTGTGTTTGTGCAAGAGAAAGACCAATGAAAAGGAAAAGCAAGAACAAGACGGCGAGGAATCATAGGTTCACTTCTTTACCTTCGCTAGTAGACGACATTATGTTTCTTTGTTTGTGTTTGTGCTAGATTTCGAGGCAGTATTCCAAATCCAACAATCAAAGTCAAATCTAGTATTTGCTTTTGCGCCAAGCGTATCATCGGATATATCAAAAAATGTCAAAAACAACATAAGAAGCACCATCGGTATTCCAAATCCAACAACTTTCTAGTTGGATACTAGTTCGGATCATGGTCGGATCACGAGATGCTTGACACAAAGTGAGCGGAAGAAGCACACCGGTGGGACTTCAACCACAGTCAATTTCTTGGAAGCAGACTTGTCTCATGGTCTTACAAGAAACAAGGATCGGTGTGACATTGTTGCTCAAGCGCTATGGATGAAGCAACAACTAGTGGACTACATCAAGCGCTTTCGTGTGACAACACATCGCAATCTCGATCTCCAAAAATCGATGATGCACTCCAAGACAAAGCACATTGATATTCGTTATCACTTCCTCAAAGATCATGTGGAAAAAGGTAACATCGGTTTGGAATATGCCGTTCCAAGCGAGCATCAATTAGCGAACATTCTCACAAAACCATTGGATGCCACCGGGTTTGCTTATTTAAGGAGAAATCTTGGTATGATTGATCCCTCTTGCTTAACTTTAATATTTTGTTAATGTTTCTTTCATACCGGTAGACTTGTTTTAAGACTAATCGGAAGACGTAAGTTCTCCTTACCGAAGACTTAAAGGTTAGTACTCTTACTTAATCTATTTTTTTGCTAAAGAGGTTTCTAAAGCAATAAAGTGGGTCAAGGATAAAATTTTGGTACTTAAGAAAATATCTTAAGTTCCCGCTTTTTCAAAACTGATATTTTCTCGCCTTTAAATAGTCCTTGAACCGTCATTTGCCAAACTTTACGAATCCCTTTGACAAAACATTTCTCTCTCTACTCATACTCTCTCTCTCTCTTTGTGTAACTACTTTCTGCAAATTCAAGTTCTTCTTGTTTCTTCTTCTCATCATCAACAATGGTACGCTCCTCTCTACTCTACTTTCGAAACTTACTATGTCTGCATTTCACTTTCATTATCTAAAATTGTTTTGGAATTCAAGCGGTCATTTTTCGAGTTTATACTGATGATTCGCCATTGTTGTTCTTACAAACTTGAAATACTAACAGTCGTTTTTGTATATTCATCATTTATTCTTATGAAATCTTCTGTTATACTTTTCTCGAGTGTGGTTACTCTAAACATTCTAGGGTTTCAAGTTTTCGCTTCAAAAATTTCAATTATTTTAGAAAACCTTGAAATTCCTACTTGTTTAGTTGTCTAGATGAAAAGCCCTAATTTTTATTTTGCTTTTCTTTCAGGCAAGAACTTCAAAATCAAAGCGCAACATCGGAAAGAGTTTGAATCCGGAAACTGAGATTCCTCCCAGTTTGGACATCAACCTTAAGGATTCCCCACCTTTCCCGCCGCTCATGACATTATAATTCCTCTGGACCCTAAGCTATACATTCCTGGAATGTGCATTGACCTTCTGTCAATCAACTCCATAGCTGCCGGCGTCAAGGCTTGCAAAGACATGGACGCCTCTGGGATTCTACCCCTCTTCTGCCTCAACGACGTAAATTATAGCAATCTTCTAGCAGAAGAATTCTATCAGAGGATGGAACTCATGAGCCCAAGTGCTCTTCGAGGATGGATTAGGGGCCGTCCTATCTCCATTACCGCTAAGTCTATCGCCACTATCATCGTCATACATTACGGAGGAGCTCTTGCAGTAACTATGGCTGAGGCTATGTATGCCTGGGAAGCCATGAGGGGAGTAGACACCCTAATGGAACCTCAAGGAAAAATGCTCCGAAATCTGTTCCCTCTTGATGTCTACTGCACCAGCCATCTTATAGACAAGGGGCTCCTATTCAAAAGTGGAGCTCATGACATGTTTACGGCCCATCAAATCAAATTGACCAGTGCCGTATTCCTTCAACTGCGTCTCAACTGGGGGGTCATCATCTTTGACGAGCTAAAGCAAAGGTGGAGAAAGCAAAGAACAACCCCACTTGCAAACGCCCTTCGTCAGTCGATCAATGCCCTTTTAAGGGATGATGCCAATATCAACTCTTCTTTGAAAGAAGATGAGTTGTTTACGGCAAGTAGAAGAGCTCACGCCTCGCTTTTCAAGAAGTATATCGAATACGAGAACAAGCGACGGCTGCAGAAGGGTCTACCGCCAGTTACCCTTGAAAAGGTGGCCGCACCCATGCCTATCTTGGTCACTCGCTTCAACATGGAAGCCCATGAAGCTGCCAGCAGACCATTCAAAAAGGTTTCTGAAAAATTTGGTGATCAAATGGCTGCGTCCCTCCATCAAAAGGCCAAAGACTTGGCCGATGAGGCAGAGCTACAAGCATGACCAAGATGGCGCCTAAGGGCAAAGGAAAGAAGACAAGGCCTAAGAGGCAACTCCAACTGAAGAGGAGCAGGCCAAGTGGATAAGGAGAGAGATGAAGGAAGGCCAAAAGAAGAAGGCACCAGGCCAATCTAGCCAATCTTCTCCTCCATCTACCCAAACCAAGCCATCCTCTCAGCCACCTACCCAATCCAGCCAACCACCCTCACCATCTCCTGCACCCACTCCCAAACCAAAACGAAGGAGACTTCAGAAACCTTTGAAGACCGACCTCGGCAGCCCTCCAACCTCTATCGATGAAGCTACTGAAGTCTCCTATTCAGCCGCTAAGGAAGAAAAGGAGAGCTACCTGTCCCAAATCCTCTACCGCCAGCCACCCAACTACCTCTACCGACGCCCAACCCTCAATCACAACCCTTCATCTATACCATCTACCGCACCAACCAACTACCGACGCCCAACCTGTCAACCCTTCATCTATTCCTATCAACCCTTCACCACCTCCGGAGGAGTCTATCCCTCAGGAGGAGCCAACCAGAACCCCAACTCCTCCTCCTCCTTCACCATTCAACTACTCACCTGACCCATCCACCCCTTCCTCACCACCCCAATCCCAACCAACTCAAATTCCTCCCACCCAGCCCTTAGCCTCTGCTGCTGCCAAGTTCCTTTTTGAACTTTCATCAGTAGAAGACCTATTTACCCCTACCCATCAACCTCCTCAACCTTCTCAACCTCTCCTTAGAAAACCGAAATCCCTCTTCTACCCTGCCCCTTCCTTCTGGTTTTCTACCGACCCCTTACCCGAACCATCTCATATCAGTGACAACTCGAACACTGATATTGAGATTGATTCCCCTCCCACACCACCTCCCCCTCCACCCATTACCATCTCTTCCTCCACCAACACCATACCAACCCAAGACTCATCTTCTTCCGCCTCCATCACTCCTCCACTCCAACAGACCATACGGCCTGCAGACTCTACCTCTGCCGACACCATTCATATTGGCCAAGCAACTACTTCCCATCAGCCAGCCAATGATGAAATTTTGTCCCGGCTGGATGCCATCTACCAGCGGCTAGGCGAGCTTACAAGCATATCTACCTCTACTGCTGAAATAGCCACTGCTGCCTCCAAAGCCAACGACCGGATTGCCGCTACTCTTCGACAGTTTCAAGAGGATGTATGGACTCGATTTGGGCAAATGTGGCACGACTTCACCGATGTCAAGATCAACATCGAAGCTCAACGAGACGAAGGTGTCCGTATCGTGTCCTCCATTTTCTATGAGTTATTCCATGCCATCACTCTTCATCTCGGCCACGGTCGTCCTCCCATTCTTGAACTCAACAACCTTGCTCGAAACTCTGCTCACGATATCATGAATGCCAACCGTGATCGTGATCTGGCCATCACGGAGGAGAAGCAAATGAGGTTTATCAACAGAATGCTGATGGAAGAGAACAGCCGTCTTCGTGAAGAACTGGACTACCGCTCGCTCCACCGACCTCCGACGATGCAGATGACGAATACGAACGAAGAATGCAAGAGCTAGAGCGAGAGCGAAGAGAAAAGGAGGCTGCAGACAAAGGCAAAGGGAAAAGACCTTGGTAGCTTATGTATCTTTTCTTCCCTTTCCTTTGTATTTATCTTATTTTTGAAAAACTCTGTTGAATGTAAACATCTTGTTTATAAATACAGATGATTACTTGCCTTTCAAAAATTATCTTGTTTAAATTTTTGTTACTTTATTTCATATATGTTTAGAATTTAAACAATCAGTTTAAATTTATTTGAACTGCTGCTAATCTGTGTACTGTTCTATGTTTTTCTTATTCTTGTATGCACTTAGATTAGTCTCTTACATTTGAGGTGTTATTCAGTTTGATAGAGGCATGTCTTCCGTTACTTAATATATAAAATTTCTCAGACATGTTATTTTCCATCAAATAGTCTGTTTTAAACCCTCATTTGTAGTAATGATGACCAGATATAAATAGGAGGAGATTGTTGATTCTTATGTTAGATTTATATATGCTCAGTACATTACATTAGTTTTATACTTCAGTGGCTAATCGGGCTGCGTATCGATTAGCGTGGCAACTGTGTATAGAACTTTGCCTTGTATAGTTTTTATAGGACTTCTTTAGGTTCAGCGGAAGACCTCTTCACAGCTTCACCGGAAGACCTGCTCAAAGCTCAAGATCGGTAGACCTCGTGTCCACCTACTCTTGTACGACGTGTCCTCTCCAGTAAAGATTTATTGGATTAATTCAAACTTATTCCAATATGATTATTTGAATTAAATCCAAGACATTCTCTGACATGTCAAGCCGCCGAAAGCAATTTTCCGAAAAGCAGGAAGACTTTTCGTCTCCGAGCTGAAGCGAGGAAAGGCATCGTCCCCTACTTTCGCTACAACTCTCGATTCGACACCAAATCGCCCACCTTTCTTTTGAAGATCTCGTAAATGATTATCTCGCTTCTAGATATCTGTGAAGATGCATTTATGAATAAAATCCTTGACTGACAGCCCCATGCATTTAATGCATTTATGAATAGAGTTGTTGAAGTCTTCGTCCTCTCCAACGGATTCTTTTGAAATGCACCTGCTATAAATACTGCCATTGAAGACCGGAACTATAGACAACTGTACAGAATCAATCGAACACTTAAAGGATTACTCTGAAACTTCGTAACTCCAAGTCCTTCAGCTGAGTGCATTCAATAGATCCTTAACAGATCTAGAAGTCCTCGTCCACAACAAGAAGCTGCTCATCAACACTTATTGCTTTAATCTTCTTGTTGTTAACTTCCATTAACTATACTTCTGCACGAATTAAATATCCTGTATTTACAGATATTTAATTCCCTAGACCCTAAACACAAGTCAATATTTTGTACATGATCCATTAGGGATATTCTTTGTAATTGATCTAAGTGGAAAACATAGTGCACAATTTAAATCCAAGGTTGACTGCCTTGGTGGTGGACGTAGCACTCATTATAGTGTGAACCATCCCAAAATACTTGTGTTATTCCTTACTGTTTGTCTGTTACTTGAACTGCTTAGTTTCTTTGTTTAAATTATCCATTTACAGCAGAACTTAAGTAAACTGTAAAAAGGTCTACCGGTAGTCCTTATCGGCAGACCTGGAACAATCTTCTTGAAGGTCTTCCGCTACTTGATTCTTTTCTATAGATTGTAAGTAACTTTCAAGGAATTTACTTAAAAGTTTTTAAGTGTCTAATAAGCTATTCAACCCCCCCTTCTAGCTTATTATTGTGCTCATTGGGACCCACAGTTATTTTCGCCCGACTCACCGTGAGTCGAGGCCCAAGTTCCATCCTCTTTCGTTAGGTGGACCTGCTATGTGCTTTTGATATTTGTCCTTCCCCATCAATCCTCTCATATGTTCCTCAATTTTGAGGACAAAATAGAAATTAAGTTTGGGGGGGGGGAGATTCTAAGCCTAGAGTCTTAGCAGGTCCTAGCCTAAGGAGGAGTGGAGTTGGGCTACGTTTTTAGGGTGAAGAAAATTTTCTTTTCTCGATGACCATTTAACTCTTCACCCGCTTTTCTTGTTTTTAATTTTTTCTTATTTTCAGAGGTGTTGCCTTGACCAGAATACACTCACATTGGTTACTCGTGGATTCCTCTTGTGGGAACCCATTATCAATTGGGTCATCAACATCTCCAATTTTCTTTGTTAAAAATCAAAATCAAAATCAATATATATATATATATATATATATATAATTTCATCATCGAGTTTAGGTGTAGTAATGCTAGTCGTAGTCAATGAGGAGTTAATGCAATGAACCGCATATCTAGTCTGTGGATCCCTCTGGAATTTACTTGATTTTGCGAAACTTTTACTTTTCTCCAAATTCTTCATGCACCCACACCAGTCATAATTATGGATTGATTAGAATAGTTTTATAAAGTTTATAGCACCTACTTCATTACAACTAGATATGCACAAGAATATGATGCATAGTCATTCGAACATGATTGTTGCATTAATTTGTAATTTAGGGTCAATTGCATGATAGTTAGATCCCTTGGATTTTTCTCATTTATATATCTCAAGCACACTTTCGAACCGTGTCTGCATGTTAGTCTCAATTGTCCCTACCATATGTCTTAGCGAATGCTTATGTGAAATCCAGTGATGCTAAACATTCAACCCCACAATTCCCATAGTTGATATGATATTTTGTGTGTCTTGCTTTAAAAACTACATGAGCATTTGGCATTAAGAAATGACTTAGGCCATCTTTGGATCGTTAGAGCCTAAATATTCCCTGACCTTTACTAAAAATATCCCTAGTGTCCCCGTTGAGCCTAATTTAAAAAGAATAGAGTGTGCTAAGCACACTATTTAAACCCACATTCGACATCGTTTCTATTACCCACATTAACTTAACCCTAAAAGCCTATACACTTTTAGCCTACCCTTTGAGAGAGTAGGATGTGGGTGGGAAATTGATTTTCAAGGACCATTCTTTCCAGTTAGGCTATTTTTCTGAAGAATTCTTCTTTTCGTCGTCGAAAAAAACAAAAAAGAAAAAAAAGAAAAAGAAAAAGAAAATAAAAGAAAAATATATGTATCGACGAAAAATGAAACGGAATAAGAAGAGTGCAAAAAGATTCAAATGGAAGCATAGCTGTGACACCCCGTATTCTTGCATGTGCATTGTATGCTTGCCTTCATATTTTCTTGTTGATTGTGAGCATGTTTATTTAGTCCATATATGTTTTAGAAACATTTATAAGTCATTCATGAAGTCCATAACATGTTTAGAATCATGTAAGCTTGTTTGTTGAATCGCCGGTTCGATTGCGTTGTTTTGGCCTTAGCGATTCTTCCTTCGTTGCTTGTATTCTTTGTGTTTTCAACTTGTGAGAAGTTCATTTGAGTTATAGACCAAGTTTACTAGTAATTATCATTCTTGCACAATCATTGTTTATAGACTTGTTACCTTTGGTTATGAAATGACCAATTTATTCCTTCACAGACCAGTCATGTTTTGGGCAAACTTCGGGAAAATTCTGGTACTAATCCACTAAATATAATTTTCTAAAAATTTAGTATGGTTTACCTTCATACGTGAGGATACTCTCTGTAAAATTTGGTAATTTTCCAAGGTGTCTAAGTACCTCAATTAGGTCTTGACTTACTGTGCTGCATTCATTTTTAGAAAAACAACTTCGTACTTGATTTTTGTTGTAACCATATCTTGATGAATATAAGTCCAAATTGAGTAATTGAAAATTCTAAAATATAATTTAATGAGTCTAGTTTCATAAAAATCAAAAATCACCTCATTTGGAGTTTTGAGCGATTTATGGTCGATTTTACAAGATTGACTGTCCAGCCTCAGCTTCCCAGGCGCCCGCCTCGACTTTAGTGAGGCGCCCGCCTCAACTTCTGGGAGCATTTCAATTTCAGCTTCCAGCCTCAGCTTCCCAGCGCCCGCTGGCTTCTTGTGGCGCCCGCCTCATCTCTCGAGAGCGTCGGATACGGGATTTTTTCCCCTGTTTTGATGTTGTACGACTTATACACCCAAACCCCCAATCTAAACCTTTTCTAAACCTTACTTAAACCTCCCTAAACCTCCTTACTTATACCTTAACATCTCTAACAAGTTTTATGGGTGGATTAGTGAGTGATTGAGTGGATTAATTAAGCCAAAAATCAGATTTTGAGACACCACATTGTGGTGACACATGTCCCACTCACTTGTTGACCATACTTAAGCCACAAATCTGATGTTGTGACCTCATTTCTCACCCTTCTCCTCCAAAAACGTGGTTAGCCTCTCCCATGGAGTTCTCTTGAGTTCTTGAAGCTCTCATCTCCATCTTCCCTCATTCACTCTTCATTTGCCCAAGACTCCTTCATCAAAAGTGTAGAGCTCGACGAGAGGATCGTTTTCAACCGATTGATTTCTTCCTTTGCTTTCTTTGGTGTAGAACAAGTAAGTTACCTTCTTTTATTTTGGTTCATTGGCCCTAAGGAAAACAATATATGTGCTATTTGTGGGCAATGAACACCATGTATGCTTTGTATGCCTATTTTGTGAAATTTTGGAAGTATGAACTTGTTAATAACATGACTAGTATGATTTGAATGTTATTATGGGTTGTAAAACATGGGTTGTGATTTATGTTGAGTTTTAGGAATTTTAGGGCTTGAGAATCAAGCCCGAATTATTAGAGAAATTGTTGTTAATTAAAGTGAGTATTAATGTGTAGGATGATTTGAATGATGTTGTGTGTTGGGAGAGATGGGTTATCCCTTTGTTTAGGTTTTTATGAATTTTGGGGCTTGGGAATCAAGCCCGAATTATTTTAGAAGTTGTGGTAATTGAAGAGGATGATAATGTTGGGATTTATGGAAAGTGTAGATAATGAAACTTAATAGTAAGACTCAACGGAGTCACTATAAGTCCAATAATGTGTTAGTGAACTTGGGTCGAAATCCTACGAAGTATGGGTTTCGTTCGATATTGATTGTGGTGCACTCAGTTTCTAAACTTCGAGTGAGATTATGATTACGATGAGTTCTTGGGTTTCTAGGCTTGGGAATCAAGCCGAATGAATTTTAGTGTTTTGCCATATATTTGAATGGAGCGTTAATTTGGGGATTTATGATACACATAAATAATGAAATGTAGTGCTCAGACTCAACGGAGTCGTTACAAGTTAAATAACATGTTAATAAACGTTGGGATGAATTCCTACGATGTTCGGGTTTTGGTTGGTTATGATGGTGAGCACCCGAGCATCTCGATTTGTGTCCAAGAGAGACACTTATATTATAGAGATTTATTAGGGGATTTATTCGGATGCGTGCTCGGGAGAGCACGGTACATTAAAGACCAACCTATGGTCTCGAGTATGGTTGAAAGATAATTATTGGGTTAATTCTCACTTTTGAGAAATGATCGGTTGTGCACGAACGTACTTGTGGGTTATGACTACGGTGTAGTCTTTGGTTTGATTTTAGTAGAGGTCCATTATAGACCTCATAATATGATTCTTGGTGGGTTTATACTATCCTTGATTTAAATTGGTGACTTGAGATCTTTTAAGATTAATTGGTTGTGAGCAATGTATTTGCCTTGACTTGATTTATGGTAGAGAATAATAACCTATTTGGTCGGATGAGTTCGCTCTTGTCGAATTCATTCCTTATTTGTTTATGATGAGTAAATACATACTTGAGCATTTGGTCGGACGGGTTCGCTCTTGTCGAATCGATCCTTATTTGGTCTTTACTGGTAAACATCTACTTGTGCATTGCATTAAGTCCAATTGGCACTATTTGGTTTGATTTTTATGTCGTGTGGGACGATACATCGCCTATACGAATCGTCAGATTCGTATTCGCTATGGATCGCCGTACCTGGGACCTCACACACCCCTCCATTGTAGGCCGCAATGGGGAAGTAGCTCCTTTGCCGTATCAATAAGTGCGTCACTGGCTGCTATCAGCCGGCGGAGTTCGGTATATCGATGCGAAGACACGAGCATCGTAGTCACAAACCCGTATAACAGTGTTTTTCTTGCAGGAGCTACGTAGCGGCCGGGCCCATAACATATCCTATTGTGATGTTTAATACTCGCACTTATGTGAATAACGTGCTAAGTGCAAATTTGTGATCATTTGAGGGCTAGGCCCAGGTCTTGGTTTTACGTGCTTATGTATAAGCACTTATATGAAAGATAACATGCTATGTGGTTTATTGTTGGTATGCTATTAAGATACCATGATTTACATATGCTTGTGCATTATGCCATGCCACGTCATGCTATGCCATGCATTTGCATTTAGTAACTTACTGGGTCATTATGACTCACTCCGTGTGTTTGTTTTCCTTAGTTTTTGCAGTAAGCTCGTTAGTGCACGTTGCAGCTTCGGGTGCTTGTCGGTTAGCAGGTGGTCTTCCGGGCAATAGCTTGGAGTTATTATTATTGTTATTATTGTATTTTATATCTTGTGAGACACGGACGTAAAGTTATGTAAACTTTACTTGGGTAGTTATGTTAGCATTTTATTATCGTTTTATTTTGGGAGCCGACTTGTCGGGTCGAGCTGTTGTATTTAATTAGAAGTTATTCCGTTGTCTTTCCGAGCAAGGTTTTAGCTCGCAAGTTCTAGTATTATGATATTGTTATTTCTGTCTCCGACAACTTTAGTCGAGAGACATTGGTTTAGTTGTTAGTATTTAATATCTTATCCGTTTAGTTGATTTGTCCCTCCGGCATGTTGTAGCCGTTGAGTGGTTGTTTATCGAGTTGGTATTACGTTGATTACCGTAGGTTGCCGATGGTTTGTTGTGCGTGCGCAATGTTGTGTCACGCGAGTCGTGATTTGTCGAGAGATAGTCGTCTCTCAGCCTTGTATTCCTTAGTTTATAATTAAGTTTGGGTTCCACTTATGTTTTGCTTCCGCAGATTTTAGTTTTTAGTTATTCGGTTTTGCCGTTATGGCTTTACATTCCAGTTTAGAGTTTGTTGGTTCAACTCTTGACTCGCACCACTACGCTTAGCGGGTGCTTGTCTGTCTTTTAGCTTGTCTTGACGGCACGACCTTGGGATTCCGCATTGGAGTCCGGGTTGGGTCGTCACAATAGCTTTCAAAAGAAAATATGTTAGAAAATTATTGTTGAGAAGAATGATGTGATATTTTTAGAAGTATATATTGCCCAAAACAAGTTTGGGGGGGGGGAGGGGAAAGAAGAAAACTGAAAAGTAACGAAAATCACCCCCCTACTTGTAGTCTTTGCAAGTCCTAGCCTAAATAGGGAAAACTTCCTTTTGCTTGGAAGTATGAGGGATAAAGGGTAGTCTTACTCTCTCACTTTGAATTCCAATCCCTTTCCATCAAATCCCCCATCACCTTGGCCTTACATTACAAGCTAAATAAAGATCTAATGATCTTCTTGCCAATGCTTGTGTTGTTTTAACTACTAAGTGAGTCATATGAAATTGATCAAACACTTCATGTTCATTATTATTCGCCTTAAAGCTCACTAAGTTAGCATAATCGTAGCTATTACAAGTCATTGGGATAGGAGAGAATTGTATGTCATACATAGAAGTGCATGGGATGGATGTATAAGTTTTTGAAATCCTCGTGACCTTTCTTTCTGTAATAGACCGGGTTTGGATGGTAGATCTCATAATTCTTAATGCATGATTTTCAATTAAACTGTGATTTTCATATGAATGTGGTGTTTAGCTTAATAAAACTGTTTTAGTTGAGATATTCTCTAAGACTGGTGATCACACACACACGGAGAAATTAAAAGTAGTAGCAGTTTAAAGAAAAGATCAGTTGTTTTATGTGATTTAGCCTGCACATATGTGGTGAGCATCAAACTGAGACTGCTTTGTATGCCATGCTTTTATAACTTGAGGTTGACGCCAAAAAGATTTTTGTTTTATTTTTAGTTTAAGTTTTTATCTGCTTTTGTATGTATCTGTTTTTGTATTCAAATGCATAGTTGAGTCACTCGAAAGAGTCTCCTTGAGTTTGTGGGTTTATATAGAAGTGTAAATAGTGTCACCCTCCAAAAAAGATTTTCATTTTGTTATTGTTAGTTAATTGCTTTTGTATTTATAAGTGTTATTTACTCGTGGACGAGCAAAGTTTAAGTTTTTGGGTATTTGATCGATGTATTTTATACGTCGATTTTATATACTTCTATGACTTAAATTATGTTATTTCACGAGGCTTTTGGCTACTGATATGTGTTTTCAGTAAGTTTTGTGAGTTACAGGGTCTTTAGTGAAAATATGCAAAACACAAGGGTTTTATATGCAAATTCCAAGAAGGGCCCAAGATGAAAAATGAAGAAGAAACGAAGGAAGTCCAAGCTGGAGACCTTGCGGTCGCAAGGTGTTTCAGACCTTGCCCCCGCAAGGTGGATAGTAGCTCAAGAAACCAAGGGCCGGAAAGCTGGAGACCTTGCGGACGCAAGGTACCCAACACCTTGCGAACGCAAGGTGGTCAGAATGCGATAATGTCATATTTTCACTGGAGATTCGATTGCAATACAACTCTATGGTATAAATAGGAACTGGTTGGCAAAGCCTAAGATATAGAAAAACGGCTGGAAACGATTTTGTATAGCTTTAGGATAGATTTTAGATTGTATAACATATTTAGATTGTGTAATTACAAGTATTGAAGATCAAATCATGTCTCTGTTCATCTCCATGTGCTGTTCATTGTCTATGATGAACTAAATCATCCATAATCTAGGAGGTGGGAGGTAACTTGTATCGAATTTATGTTTTATTTCATATTTATGTTCATTTAATTCTTGTTGATTGTGGTGTTTATCAATCCCTCTATTATTTCACTTTGAACAAATGAATGTAATCGCAAATAATAAAGGCCTAGAGGTGCAGATAACTGCATGACCAATGTGCATATGTCGTACACTGGCTTACCATCACAATAAATTGGACCTATCGATGCACGAGAGTGATAAGTTAGGACCAGGTTCATACATGATCTAGGTGACAGATAGATTATATGTTCTTGTGCTTAGGATATAGAATGGATGAATGTTGCGGGGATGGAGGCTGAACCAATAGTTCAACAGACTATATCTATCTTTTGTGAACGAACCCAAGAAATTGAATGATAATTATTTTGAATTAATCATAAAGGAGATACAAGTGAAACCCGAATCCTAGATTGCCATCTACCATAAGATCTCCATAACTGTAATTACTGCTAATTAGTTAAACACCTAAATATTAATAGTAGATTAGAATAAAATCATTATAAAAACCCCCTTAGATTAATAATTTGCTATCAATAAATTGTAATATTCGTGATCTCTTGTCTCTGTGGGTTCGACTCTTGCTTCCAATACTATTCAATAATAGTCTTGTCCACTTGCAAGGAAATAAATTTAAAATAAGACATCGATCAGGTACTATTGGAGTACGATTAAAACCAATTGTATTCGGTGGGTGCGTCATTGCGACAAGTGCCAGCGTTTTGCAAATCTGCGGGATGTGCCCCCACACGTCGTATATAACTCCACAGCCCCTTCGCCCTTCTCAACATGGGGAATCGACGTCATATGCCAAATTCACCAGAAAGGATCCAATGGCCACGAATACGTTCTAGTAGCCGTCGATTACTTCATGAAGTGGGTGGAAGTCTCTTCCTATAAAATTCTGAATGCCCGAAAGGTGTCCGAGTTCATCCGGACCAACATTATATATCGCTACGGAGTACCTTTCGAAATAATCTCCGACAACGGCACACATTTTGAATGGGACGTGAATCGTCTACTCGACGAATTCAAGATTCAAAGGCATAAATCCTCCCCCTATCGACCGCAAGCCAACGGTGCCGTTGAAGCAGCCAACAAGACGCTAGAAAACATTATCAGAAAAATGGCTGATACAGGAAGGGACTGGCCTAAAAAATTGCTGCTAGCTCTCTGGGGCTATCGCACTTCGGTCCGCACACCCACTGGGGCTACCCTCTATTCTCTAGCATATGGCATGGAGGCAGTGCTGCCTTTTGAAGTCGAAATTCCATCACTAAGAGTGATGATGGAATCCAGCATAGCAGAAGTCGACTGGGTCAAAAGGCGATTTGAAGAATTAGCCCTCATTGACGAACGACGCTTGCTAGCCCTGGAGCATACCTGAGTGTATCAAAGCCGCATAGCCCGGGCCTTCAATAAAAAAGTTAAAGGACGCGACATCCAAGTCGGGGATCTCGTGCTTCGAGAAAACCCCCTAGTTATGTTGATACTAGGGGAAAATGGAAATCTCCATGGATGGCATCGTATATTGTCAAAGAGATCCGGTCAGGAGGTGTCGTCCTCCTCACGAAGCAAGAAGGATAAGATCTTGTTCAGCCCTTCAACCTCGACAAGCTCAAAAGGTATTATGCTTGAGCTAATCTATCCGGCAAGTGCTTCCCTCTCCAGCTCGCTAGGCTGAAAACCTGAAAGGGCGGCCTAGGCAAAAATTAGAGCAAATAAAAAAAACAATAAAAGGAGAAATAAGGGTTCGCTAGGTTGAAAACCCGAAAGGGCGGCCTAGGCAAAAATTAGAGCATATAAAAAAATCAGGAGAAAAAGGAGAGGGAAGGCACTACTTGAATCCTCGGCATCCTACCTCCAGTCTTCAGCATGCGAGGGGCTCGACTGACAAAAGGAGAAAGAAAAACCACGACAAAAAGCTCATATATAAAACACTAAAATATAAAATTACAAGTCCTAAGGTGCAACTTAGGAGTAATTGCTGAAGAAATTTAGATTGTGCATTATTTGCTTTGTACATAATATTTCGCTACACCTACCCCCCATGTTCCCCCCAAAACTATCTTTCTTTTGCAGCCTAAGCCCCAAAGCAGTCCGTCAGTGCCTGCGGCGTCTGCCCAGCCAGGCCCATATACTCCTCCTGCGAGGCGCAGAAGAAGCTCTAGTCTCATTCGCATGAGAGCCCCCGGAAGTGTCTTCTTCCTCGTCATCGGCATCCCCATTTTCCTGGACAGCTGTGTTACTTGGACCGGCCCCATCTGTAGATACCCCAATTTCGTACCCCTGGTATGTAACTGACATAAAATATCAGAAGCTGTTAAAACTTAACGAATGTCAAGTTACTGTGAGTCAAAAATGCGAAAGCGAAGCAGGATGCGCGAAATGAAGCAGGGGGTAAAGTGCAAAAATTCGGAAGTTGGAAGCCTTCATGGTGCGCACAAAGGCCCTTGGTGCCGCACAGTGCCGCACAAGGGTGCCTTGGCCGCACCATGAAGGATACTGTGCGTCTCTCTCACATTCAGATGGTACAACTTTTGAAGCACAAGGTACAACTCACCAATGCAAGGCAAACAAATGAAGAAATTCCAGCCGCGTCCCTCTCCTCTACTATAGATAGGAGGCCCCGGCTCCCAGTTTACGAACACATTTTCCTCCGCGATTTTTAGATCGCAGCGAAGCTCTGCTTCGTTTCCTTCGATATTATTAGTACGAGAGGTGCGAGATAGGTGAGTGGAAGCCCCTAGAGTCTCCAAACCCCGTCCAAACTCTGTCAAAATCAAAACCCATAGGTTATAAGTGATCCCTAGCCTAGTTGTTAGGTATCCACCTCACTTCCCCAGTCCAAAAATCCCAAAGTAAACCGTTACTTTGCCCGAGTAACGAGCTGAAAAGTCAATAAATTAAGTCTAGGTTCCGCCCAACCAAAAAGGCCAAAACCTACCCAAATAAGTTGTCACTCTGCCCGAGTTGATAAGCCCAAACCCCCAGAAATAAAGCAGTCATTCTGCCCAAATCAACACAACAACACACACAAACAACAAAAAGACTCCCTCTCCCCGGCGGAGGCGAGCACACCGCCGCTCTAAAAGGTAATACCTTTAAGAGCGCCGTTTTATTTATTTTGTATTTTCTGCCTTTCATTTATTTTCAAAAGTTGTTATTTAAATCCGGCACAATGTAGCCAAAATAAGCCGTTGTGCTGCCCGGATTAGAATAGGAAATATTATGTAAAAGAGCCGTTATAATGGCCAAATATTCTTAAATATGTTTGTAATTATTGGAAGGAGGCAATTTGCGAGTCCAGTAAATAATGTGGCCACGAATGTATTTGTTTAAATTTCCCTTGTCATTATAATACCTTATTTATTTGCTAAATAAATGTGACAATAAGCATACTTCAGCCAAAAACCATTTTCGAGACCGGAAGGGCGAGTTGGGTGTCTAGCACCTTCCCAACTCGTAACTTAGCCTCCGAACCCGTTTTCTTTTTCTCTGGTTTATTTTTCTTTTATTTGGTTTTGCTTTATTTTCCTTAAAATAAAGATGGCGACTCTAAAACTTTCAGATCCAGTGGGGCCTCGCAACATTCCCTCTTTGCACTTTCCTGTTCTCCCCTAAAAAAGGGAGATACGGGGAATGGAGGGTGATGCATTCCCATATCCCTGGTATCCCCTAAACAAGGGATAACTTGATGCGGGAAACCCATAGCTCCCATAGTGATCTGAATGGGCCATAAGGCTATTTTCAATAAATCCATAGTGGGGGCGTCGCAATATCCTTTCTTGCACTTCTCTTTTTTCCCCTGAAAAGAAAAGGGGAGAATGGGAATGGAAGGGTAATGCATTCCCATATCCTGTTATCCCTAAACAAGGGATAACCTGATATGGAAAACCATTAGTTCCCATATTGGATACAAAATCCACTCAGGGCAACCGAGGCACATTCCAACGTGCTAATATAGACAACACTCCTCTCGCACTTTTGATTTCATCTTCCCCTAAACAAGGGAGGGTGGAACGAGAGCAGTGGTGTCCCGCATCCTGCGCACGCACCCTATCCAAGGGCGCGCGCACGGCCTGAACCTCACGGTGGCGACTGGCTGGGAGTTGTTTTATTTTAAATAAAATGGAGGGCTAGACTCGTAAAATAAAACTTTTTGTTTTTATTTGTTTCTGGCTGTAGTATGCTTGTCATATTAATTTACGCATTTGAATAAAGTGTTCCCATACAGCCGTGGCCATATTTGTGGATATGATCCTCCATCTGGCAGCAGTTTCGTTCCGATACCTGTTACGGACATGTTTAAGAGTATAAAAAAAAATTTCAAAAAAAAATATTATATATCAAAAAAAAAAATTTTCCGAAAAAATCAAAAAAAAAAATATTATATATATATTACAATAAATTTCGGGCAGCACAACAAAAGAGCTGGGGCTTTACTTTCGGCTCTATATTATTATTTACTTCAGTTTATTTTCTTTTTCTTTACTTTATTCTGTACATTTATACATATCTGCATTCATTCTGTCATTTTATTTTCGGGACATAGGACCAAAATTTGTAATTAATAGGGATAGATAGTTTCCCCACTTTTCTTTCTATTTCTTAAAGTGGTGTGCTTGCTTGCTTGCGCTCAAACATAAAAAGCCGAGAAAATCCACACATAACAGCAAGAAAGGCCAAGTTTGTTTTATTTTTCTGTTCATATATCTGTAAAATAAATAAAGGCTTTACTGCTTTCTAGATACCGCACACACGTGCACGCATATAAAAATATTCCGAACTGTTACCCTACACCATGGCCAGCCTACCCCCTGCATAAGCCAACGTTAGAATGCATATAGTTTTTTCAGGACACTTCACAGACCGACCGGTTTTTGCATCTTTGAATTGTGGGCCAGCCCTTGTCAAAAAAAAATCAAAAAAAAAATATATATGTCAAAAAAAAAATGCGCAGGTTCAAAAAATACATAATAAGTGCGCACAAAAAAATATAGAATAAATATAAATAAATAAACAGGGGCTGATTTATAATTCTTAGATGCTCGACCTAGACCATTTCGAATGGTAGATCCTGAAAAGAGTATAGGCCCTTCGCGCTGAGGACCAGATCGATCTGAAGTCGAAGAGGCGAGTGGAATCACGTTGGTCTATACTGCGGAGAAAGAATCCTTGTTCGAGGAAAAGTCACGAGGCTGTCAAAATAAAGGTGCTTATCCGGTCAATTGTAGGGAACAAGGAAAAATAATTAATAATAAAATACTAATAAAAAGGCACGTGTACTCCAAGCCAGGCGACCTCAGGCCAAATTCGGCCTCTCGATACCTACCAAACCCCATTTTCCTCGAGAGACTGGCGAATTTGGAAAGCGAGAATAATCTTGGCGGTTGATTGAGGAAACTAGTGCGTAAATCGAACCCGAGGGTATCGGTTCAGAACCGAGCAGGCGAATGGTCGCCTCGGTGGGCACGGATCAAGCAAGTATGGCGGCAAAGAAAGAACAAACAAGCTATAACGGAGATAGTGACAAGCGGAATGGCAGGAACTAAGGGAGGGGAACTCCCTCGCTGGCATGCACCTTCTCACGGGCTTGAGGCTTGGTTAAGAAAAGCGGACGCCATGCAAAGAGAATAATGGATCGGGTGGTAAGTGACCTTTTGGCCGGTTTTGAAACTCTTGCCATTTTCTCACAAAGGCCAAACTTCGCAGTATGCTCCTAATACTTCCCACTCTCGAAATAAACTCCCTTGATACCACAGAAAATATCCTTTTCCAAGCCTCAAAAAACCATCAAGTGCCGGTTACCAACCGGTGATGACCTCCTTGATCAAGGAAACATGATTTCCGATGCCCATAACTCTAACCCGTATTCTTTAAATCAACCTTGATCCTCCCCACCGAATGCCTATTACCACGACCAGAAAATCATCCCCTTTCGATCCTTCGATACCTATTTCCACATGATTCGGAAACTTAAAAGAATCATTTGCATACCGAAAAGAATCCCTGCTAGGCCCGTGTCCAAGTAACCAATTTCACTTCAACTATATCCAAAAAGAAAACTCCGCTCAATTGCTCGACAAAAACTCGACCTAGCCATATATCAAAGCCCCGTAAGCGAAAAGAAAGACATTATGATGACTTGCCCGCCCTAAGATCCAAATACTCCAAACACTGTGCCCATGGGATACTAAAACCCATGGATAATTACCGCCCACCCAAACCATTGCCCATCACCCGAACCATGCCCGCTTTGTAAGTATCATCAATGCAAGCGGTCATCTTACTCATCGCTACATGCTCGAGACGCCATTCAGACCTCATCGACAACAAGGAAATTACGGTGGCGGGTGACAAAATCTTTGAAACCGCAAGCCAAGGAGGTCCGAGAAAAACAAGTTAGTCTAAA
>JABEVN020001887.1:0-23317 GCA_013146195.2 Codonopsis lanceolata | reverse complement strand
GTGACTAGATCATATGTCTCATCCTTTGAGGTCATTGTTTCGATCGAGGTGAATCTAGTAGTCATCAACTACTACAAGTGTATACTTGTCTCAGAAGATACTAACGGTAGTGATTGGTCAAAAGAGATCCATGTGAAGAAGTTGAAGAGGTCTGGAAGTTGACATAAATGACTTGCTCTTGAAGGAAGACTTGGAGACTTTCCACTAGCTGGAAAGCTTTGCAACTTACGTGGCGGGGCGGACAGGTAGGTAGACCTTTGACAAGCACATCTTTGGAGGCTTGGAGGTAGTTGAAGTTGAAGGCGAGGCAGCATTGTGAAGGTCAGCTGTTGTCACGAATGTTGTTAGCAACTAGGCAAAAATTTGGAAGATCTCCAGAAGGTTTAAGTCCACGACATAGGCGTTTCCTTGTCTATTGTCGGTCGGAATTTGAGCGAGTGATTCACGATCTTTGATGAGACATTGGCTGGAGGAGAATTGGACGTATAAGACCTTTATCGCACTGGGATATGCTCATAAGATTATGCTTTAAGCCATTCACTAGAAAACTTTATCCGGGAGAGATTCCTCTAGTGATTGAGCCATACCCAATCGTTTTCCCTCTTGCATTGTCACCAAATATCACCATAGGACCTTTAGCTTCACCTATATCTGAGAGTAGACTTCTGTTCCCTATCATGTGCCTTGAAAAGCCACTGTCGAGATACCATATGTCCTTATCTTCTGAATCTGTAGCCATGAAGCAGACCTAAAAAGGTCAAAGGAACAAGGTCCCCTTTATTTTCTTTTGGGTCCTGAGGATTAGCAACCTTTTGGGACCCATACCTGCCTAACCTTGAGAGAACTAGGCCTCTCAGATTTTGGTGTGAACCTTAGCAGGCATTCTGAGGCCAGATGACCTAAACAATTGCAATAATGACATAGATGAAAGTTCCATGGATGATTGTGATCAGCTTTTCCTGTAGAGTGCTTGTGACTTTCCTTCTTTCCACCAGTCTGGGTTCGGATGCTTGTTAACTTGAGAGGCTTAAGTGGTTTCTGTTGAGTCTTCCTTGATCTATTACCAGCAGACTTAGCCTTGGCTGGGCTGGTGTTAATAGATTTAGGAGGGTTCGACAGAATTCCTTTAAGTGTATTATCAACTAGCTTGGGAGTCTTGGCTATTTCATAGACAAACTTAACATGTACCAGCAGAGATTTCGTTGGTTTACCGCCAGCAGACTTTGCTTTAGCAGAGTTGCTGTCGGCAGACTTTGATTTCTCTGTCATTCCTTTAACAAGCTTCTCATTAGAAGCAGCCTCTTTGGCTTTCCCTTTGTGAGCCTTGGGGTAAACATATGGTACACCTGTATACCCAAGTCTATTTTTACCCTTGTTGCCGAATGTCTGTTTAGAGAAGGAAGCATCATCAGCAGTCTTGGAGGTTTCATATTTCTCTGTGACAGAAAAGCATCCAGGACTGGGCTCATCATTATAACCTAAGCCTGATTTATCTCCACTTGGCTTTTGGCTAGAGAGGATTCCTTCAAAGGTTTCCTTAGAGCTGTTCTAGGAGTCAATTGTCTTTTGCAAAGCAATTTTCTCCAGGTCTAGCCCTTTGCTGTGCTCAGTCAAGCAATCAATTTTGTCACAAAGGAATTTGTTTTCTCCTTTTAGCTTGATACTCTCCTGATGACAACTATTGAGAGTTTGAATCTCAGCTGCCAGCAAAGATTTCTCAGCAGCAAGCTTTTCATAGTTTTTCGCGAGTTTTACATAGGCTACTCTGAAGGAGTTGAACTCCTCAAGCATTTCTTGATTATCCTTGAGTAGTTCTTCCTTACTGAAGCTTTCACAGTTGATCTCACCTTTTACGACGGGACTAGGTGAGATTTCGACTTCATGTTCAGAGTCATAGGTGGGACTTGATTCATGAGCTATTAAACATATGTTGGCTTGCTCACAATCGTCTTCATCCTCTTCTGAATCCGTCTCAAACCATGTAGCAACTTGTTTCTCTTCAATGTCTTCAACCAACATATCTTTCTGTTTTTGAAATTTCTTATAAGGAGGCTTTCGGTATGCTTCAAATTTTGGCTTCGGACATTTAGAGGCAAAGTGACTAGGTTTTCTACAGTTATAACACACTAGCTCATTGTTAGATGGGCCTTCAGCAGATTTTCTAAAAGGCTGCTGGTGTGTATCCTTCCTTCCATATTTTGCAAATTTTTTAAAGCATTTAACAAACATGGCAAATTGTTCATCTGAAAGAAAATCATTTTCACTAGAGGAAGTAGAGGGTTTGTCTTCAACTGGAGTTACTTCTTGCACCATGGCTGGCAAGAACAAAGTTTTGAACTGTTTGTCCTGCTCTAGAGCTTGACTAACTTTGAGCTCGTAAACCTTCAAACTTGCATAAAGACTACGAAGAGTCATTTCATTTAAGTTTTTGGATTCTTTCATGGCGGTAGTCTTAACATGTCACAGACTACCTAGAGAGCCTAGAAATCTCATGTTTATTTATTTCTTGTCATAAGTTTTACCAAGAGAAAAGCAACTATTTATTACCTCGCTGAAGCGATCGTATGCTTGTCTCAATGTCTCCTTGGGATCCTTTTTGAAAAAGTCAAATTGCTGGATGAAAGTGTATTTTCTGTTGTCTCTCGTGTCTTGGTCTCCTTCCAAGTATTCGACAAGAGCTTCCCACATTTCTTTGGCTGACGTACACCGTATCACTTGTTGGTAAGTACTGGTGACTAGTGAGCTTGTAATGATGTTAATGGTTTTACTATCCAGCTCTACTAGTTTTCTTTCGTCCTCAATCCATTCTTTTTCTTCTTTTGGAATCTCAGGGGGATTTCCACCAACGGATGCCAGAAGGTTTGGCTTCATTGGTACATGACATCCTTCTGGCACGTACTTCCATAACCTGTTGTCAATAGAGTTCATAAAATGCATTATCTTATCCTTCCAAACATCAAAATGGCCTTCGTCCAATATTGGAACGTGGTTCGCATTTGACGTAGGTAGCATGTAATGTGTTTGTGCCATTGGATCGTGTCTCTCAAGAGGTTAATCTTGGAAAAACTAGTTTTCGAAGAGTATAGCTCTGATACCAATTGTTAGTCCCAACGGGTACAATAATAAGCTAGAAGGGGGGGTTGAATAGCTTATTAACACTTAAAACTTTTCGTAATAATTCTTAGAACAAGCACTTGCAATCTATTAAGAAAATTGAAGTAGCGAAAGACTTGTAAGGAGAACAGACTAAGTCTGCTGGTGAAGTACTACCGGTAGACTTAGCTGATTACTTAAGTTTGCTGCTAAAAGGAATAAGTAAATAAAATGAAGTTAAGATAAAACAGTAAGTAAGGAACACATGTATTTTGAAATGGTTCGCACTATAAAGAGTGTTACGTCCACCACCAAAACAGTCAACCTTGGATTTAAATGTGCACTATATTTTCCACTAGTTCTATTATAGAAATATCAAATGGATCGAGTACAAAATATTTGACTTGTGTTTGGGGGTGGGAAAATTGAATATCTAGATAAACAAAATATTCAATATGCAGAAGAATAGTAAAGATTACAACAATGAAAAGTAAATGATTAAGAGTTGATACAAATCTTCTTGTTGTTGTTGAGGACTTCGTTGATCAGTTAATGATCTTTTGAATGTACTGAGTATAAAGATTAATGTTGTTGGATAGATTCAGAGCATTATTTTCTTCAGTCTTCAATGGAAGTATTTATAGCTGTGCATCCTTGAGACCGTTGGGGAAGACGAAGTGAGTAACAGCTCTATTAGATTAATTGCATTAAATATCTGGAACTACTTTGTTGACTTCATCTTCAACTGGGGCTGATTAGGGAATGGAGAGGAGTAGGTGCAACAACTGGCAGGAGGGAGACAAACAGAGTTGCAGACCTGCAGTAGTTGGTACAGTTTGGTTGTGTCAGACTTTGCACCTGCTCTGCCACACACAGGAGGCGAAAGTCTTCATACTTTTTCAGAAAAGCTGGAGGGGTGTGTCTAAGAAGTCAAGCGCTAATTCAAATATGGATTCAATTCAAATTCAAACTATTTAAAAGCTGAATTGAATAATCCACTTAAGCTTGGTATCTGGAAGAGCTGGACACGTCATGCTTTCCAGGTGCAGACAAGGTCTGCCGCTGTAGACACCCCAATTTCGTACCCCAGGTATGTGACATAACATAAAATATCAAGACCTGTTAAAACATTAACAAATATCAAGTTACAGGGTTGAAAATGAAAAAGGACAAAGCATGATGCGGAAAAGAATGAAAGGCAGGGGCTAATGTGTCAAAGATGAAACCAATTTGAACTAACCTGGCGCCACCCACACTCAAAGTGGGAGTGGCGCCCAAACATCACATGGGTGGCGCCAAGACTGTTCAAACAGTACACTACAGTTGCCGTATTGTGCAATTCCTTCGGCGCTATGTACAAACAGCTGATGCGCGGAAGAAGGAAATTTAATTCCCGATGACTCCCCACTCCAGGCTATAAATAGAGCTTCGGGGTCGACCTTCAAAGCACATTTTCTCTCTGCAAGCTTTCAGCGTTCTCGTTATGCTGAAAGAACGAAGCAGTGAGTGATTCACCCAAAGCCTCAAAACCCTGCCAAACCTCCTCAAAACACAAATCCAACCGGTTAAAATGATCCCTAGCCCTTTAGTTAGGTATCCACCATATTTCCTTGGCCCAAAAACCATAAAGTAAGCCGTTACTCTGCCCGAGTAAATAGGCTGAAATCACCCGAAATAAGTCGTTATTCCGTCCAACCAAAAAGGCCAAAACCACCAAAACTAAGTAGTCGTGCAGAGTGAGTGAGCCAAAACTACCAAAAATAAGTCGTCACTCTGCCCAAATCACATCAGTAACAGCAATAAAAGTCTCCCTCTCCCGAGAAGGACAGAGCGAACACACTACCGCTCTAAAAGGTAATAACGTTTAAGGGCGTTCTTTTTATTTATTTATAAAGTTATTATTTAAATCCGGCCCAATGTAGTCGATATAAGCTGTTGTGCTGCCCGGATTAAATTAGGAAATATTATGTAAAAGAGCCGTTATAATGGCCAAATATTTTTAAATACATTTGAAATTATTGTAAGGAAATGGCTGCAAGTCCGTAAATAATGTAGCCACGGATGTATTTGTTTTATTTTCTTGTCTTTTAATGCTTTATTTATTTGCTAAATAAATATAACAATAAGCATACTTTAGCCAAAAACTATTTTGAGACCGAAAGGGCGAGTTGGGTGCCTAGCCTTCCCAACTCGTAACTTAGCCTCCGAACCCGTTTTCTATCTCTGGTTTTCTTTTCTTTTTTTTCTGGTTTTGCTTTATTTTTGCCTTAAAATAAAGATGGCGACTCTAAAACTTTTTGGATCCATTGGGGCCTCGCAGCACTCTTTCTTCCACTTTTTTGTTTTCCCCTAAAAAAGGAAAAATGGGAATGAAAGGGTGGTGTATTCACATATCCTGGTATCCCCTAAAAAACGGATAATTTGATGCAGGAAACCCAAAGCTCCCATAGCGATCCGAAATGGGCCATAAGGTTATTTTTAATAAAATCCATAGTGGGGGCGTCACAACATCATTTTTTGCACTTTTCCGTTGTCTCCTAAAAAAGGGAAAATTGGAATGAAAGGGTGATGCATTCTCATATCCTGGTATCCCCTAAAAAAGGGATAACTTGATGCGGAAAACTCAAAGTTCCCATATTGGATAAAAAATTCACTAAAGGCAACCGAGACGCATTCCAACGCGCTATCTTAGACAGCACTCCTCTTTCACTTTTGATTTCGTATTCCCCTAAAAAAGGGAGGATGGAACGAGAGCAGTAGTGTCACGCATCCGCACGTACGCGCACCCCTAATCAAGGGCGCACGGGGTGCGGGCGCACGTCCCGGGAACCCACAGTGGCGACTCTGCTGGGGAGTTGTTTTATTTTAAATAAAATGGAAGGCTAGACTCGTAAAATAAAACTTTTTTGTTTTTATTTGTTTCTGGCTGCAGTATGCTTGTTATATTAATTTACGCATTTGAATAAAGTGTTCCTATACGGCCGTGGCTATATTTGTGGATATGATCCTCCATCTTGCAGCAGTTTCGTTCCGATAACTGTTACAGGTGTATTTAAGAATATAAAAAAAAATCAAAAAAAAATTCGAAAAAAAAAATATATATATATATATATATATATATATATATATATATATATATATATATATATATATATATATATATATATATATATATATTATATATATTACAATAAAATTTCGGGCAGCACAACAAAAGAGCCGGGGCTTTACTTTACTTCCGGCTCTATGTTATTATTTATTTCAGTTTATTTTCTTTTTCACTTTATTCTGTACATTTGTACATATTTCCATTCATTCTGTTATTTTATTTCGGGGACATAGGACCAAATTTGTAATTAATAGGGATAGATAGTTTCCCCGCTTTTCTTTCTATTTCTTAAAATAGTGTGCTTGCTTGCTTGCGCTCAAAAATAAAAAGCCGAGAAAATCCACACATCACAGCAAGACAGGCCATATATGCTTTATTTTTCTTTTTATATATTTGTAAATAAATAAAGATTTTACTGCTTTCTAGATACCACACACACGCACATGCATATAGCTATATTCCGAACTGTTACCCTACATCATGGCCAGCCTACCCCCTGCATGAGCCAACGCTAGAATGCATATAGATTCTCAGGACACTTCATTGACCGACCGGTTTTTGCATTTTTGAATCGTGAATCAGCCCCTGTCAAAAAATAAAAATACAAAAAACAAAAAAAAAAGAAGAATATACAAAAAAAAAATGCGCAAAAAAAATGATGAAAAAAAAAAAGAAAAATAAATTGCGCAACAAAAAAAATAATAACAACAAAAAATATATTGTGGGTCGATTTATTATTCTCGATGCTCGACCTAGACCATTTCGAATGGTGGATCCTGGAAAGAGTATAGGCCCTTCGCCTGATCGCCCAATCTGGGAGTCGAAGGCGTGTGGAATACGTTGGTCCTATACTCGAGAAAGAATCCACTATTCCAGGAAAAGTCCTGAGACCATCAAAATAAAGCAGGTGCTTATCCGGTCAATTGTAGGGAACAAAAACAAACAATAATAAAATACACTAATAAAGGCACGCTGTACTCCAAACCCAGAAAGCCTTCAGCCAGCCTCCTGATACCTCCATAACCCATTTTCCTCAGAAACCTGGCCCAAATTTGGAAAGGCAGAGATAGTACTGGCCGGTTGATATGGGAAAGTAGTGCGAAATCGAACGTAAGGTATCGATCGAATCGAGACAAGGGCGCGAATCGCATGCAAAGTGCGGATCCAAGCAAGATGGCAACAGATGAGCAACCGATATGGGTGCATTCGGGGCCTGTGGCACGCCTCCGACTCAAGCAATGCAACAAATTGGCTAGACCGAATGATGCACGAAATGAACGCTTGCTAAGCCAAATAGCAAGTCTTATACAAGGTCTGAAGCCCAGTGGTGAGGTAAATTCTTCCCCTACAGTCCCCCAGGAAACATCAACATCCCACGTGCCTCCAAACCCAACTCCTCAGCCAAATACTAACCCACCAAATATGGCCACTACCCCAAATCCCATTCCTCCACCAAGTCCCTACTACCCAAATATCAGCCTTTACCCGTCCTATACTCCATATCCTACCCCAAGCACCAAAATTCCCCAAAGCCCAAATGACCTCCCTATTCCCATAACCAACCCACTCCAGAACAGCCCACCTATAGACCCACAAAATTATAACCCACCAGGCCAAGTTACCACTTATTTACCTTATAATGATCTTGGCCGCCCAGCCGAAACAACCCAAAACCCACCTACCCAAAATCCACCAACCCAAAACCTGTATCCTACCCAAAATCCACCAGCCCAATATTCATATCCAGCCCAAAACCCTTACCAGACACTACAGCCAGAAATTAACCCAGCCTTCCCTAATCCATCCAGTATATACCAAAAGCCAACTCCCCCAGCCACGACAATAGAGGCAGACGTGGAAAATATAAAAGCCATGCTACTCAAGCTTCTCAACAAAGGGGAATTTTCTACGCGGGCACTGACGTTACAACCTGCGGCAGTATTGCCTTTTAAATTCAAAATGCCCGACATAGAAAATTTTGATGGGACTGGATGCCCTATATCCCACTTAAAATCTTATTCCACTGGCATGCAGTCAAGTGGGAGCCGCCTTTGAGGCTATGGCTTCCAATTTTCACCTCACCCTAATAGGGCCGCCAAACAATGGCTAATGTTGTCGATAGCAAAGACTATGAATACGTGGGACCGATAGTCAAACGTTCTCTCGAAAGGTACAAAGACAACACCAGCCCCGAAAATAGAAGGGACCTTGAGTCGTGCACCCAGAAAAAAGAAACATGTGCCGAGTTCGCGGTGTGGAAAAGAAAGTTGGCCTGCACTTTTGCAGACTGATCCCCGAAGTCATGCGAATGTTTATCAAAAACCTCCAAACCCATTTACCGAACACATGCGCACCTTCCCTACACCAATTTTAAAGAAATAGTAGAGATAGGCGCCGTATTGATGATGATATACTGACTGGCCAATTACAAGTCAATACACCTCCTAGCTCTTTCTGTTATTCTAAAGGGAAGACAACCAGAGCCACACCCTCACCAACTGTCAATGTGGTAGGAAATACATCAGCCCCTTTTCCTACCCAAAATTATGGCACTGTTCCATGGTCTTATGGAGCGGACATGTCTGTCAACACCGTCGGAGGAAATAATGGTCCGAACAGAAATTTCAGAAATCAGAACCGCCATTATGATGAGCTGCAAGCCTCCCAGTCTATAATCCTGCAGGGGCTAATGGCACAAGGAGTGCTAAAGCCTATGGAAAATTATAAGCCACCAAACCCCCTGCCTAGGACCTGGAATCATGCCCAGTACTGTGAATATCATCGCTGCAGTGGTCACCTCACCGATAAATGTTATTTGCTCAAAAATGCCATTCATGATCTTATAGATGATAAGGTTATTGAAAAGCCTACTCCCAGACCAAATAATAATCAATAACCCTCTACCTCAAATCAACATGATTGAGGTTGATGACAGCTTCCTAGGCATGATAGGCAGAGGTACTGATTATGAGAAGCTCCCTGCTGAGTTTGAGCCTATTTCTAAAAAGCCTCTGCAGAACTAGTATACTACGATCGGCCCACTTTTGACGCCCGCAGATCTGGTGGACTATTTCGGGTATATTACCCATATTCCTTTCCCTAGCCTTACGGATTTGGTCATCTACCAATCTGCTCCCTAAAATTAAGGATCTCAAACCCCAGGTCCTCAATAATGTAATTAACCTTCTTTTTTTTTTTTTTTTTTTTTTAGGAAACAGGCGGCACTCGCAAAGATTTTATTAAAATGAAAAAATAGAACAAACATGAGGGGGACAACCAGCCTAACCCTTATCATGGGGGGACAAAGGAGCCGGACCTCGAAAATAAATACATACCAAACAGCAAGACAGAGCCAACTATTTTTAAAAACTATACATACCATATGAATCAAAAGCTAAAGCCCGCTTAACATCCAAAGGCAAAGACCGAAGATCTGAGTAAACTATCTGACTCCCATGCTCATGCGCTGAAGCGGCCAATCTATCTGCCACTATATTCTGCTCCCTGAAGACATGCTGTAACATGAACTCACCTAAAAGCCTTCGACAATCCCGAAGCATATAAACATACTGCCATGGATCCTGATGCCCCAGACAAAGAACATTAACAAATTGCCAATGAATCCGACTCTACTACCACCGAAGCTAACATGCGGGATCTCGCAGTTCGAAGCCCTCTCTCGAGCCAAAATTTCTGCTCTCATATTGGTACCAAGGCCATAATCGCTAGAGAAAGCACAAATAAAATCGCCGTCGGAGTTCCTAATAACTCCACCACCTGTACACCTACCATCCTTTGCCGAGCCATCTGTGTTAAGCTTATAACCATTTTCCGGAACTGACCACCTCACCCACTTACCATTCCGCATGGGAACTCTCCTGACAGATAAATGAAGAGATTGCATAGCTACTAGGGCGCCTCTATTATGAGAGACTTAGGCACAAAACCATTAAGAACATCACGCACACCGTCTAGAATCCGAGCCTCTATTTGATCCCCCACCATTTGTTTGCCATCAAAGGTGGCAGCACAGCGAGACTTCCATATCTCCTGTACGGTGTGCTTTTAATAATAATCTAAACGTCTTTGCTTATTTCTTAGTTCCACCTGCATTAAAAGACACATCAAATAATTATAATGATGAGTCATTTAATAGGACCCAAAAGATAAAAAATTATTTGCTTGAGCTTGTAAAGTCAGTTGAGCACCAGGGACAACATCATTCATCAACAGCAACTAAAGACTGATCTACTATCAATTTGGGGCTGGACAAAGAAATCAAAATCGGCAGCCACCTGCAAGGCTCTGAAAGAATAACACTCATTGATCTCCTCAAAGAGTTCGTGGACATGCTCGCCTAATCCTATGAAGATGTGTCAAGGGTAGACCCAGTCATAGTCGAACACCGGATCCCCACATGTCCGGATGCTCAGCCAATCAGACAAAAGCTCCGCCGCATCAAGCCAGAATGGTCACTACAAGTTTAAAAAGAAGGCAGAAACAGCCACACGTCAACTTCATTCGGGTAAAACAAAAAACAAAAAAAAAGGGGTAAAAGAAAAAGAAGAAGAATAAAAAAAAGAGTAAAAAAAAACACACAAAAAAAAGAGAAGAAAATACCCGATCTGGCTGTCCAATGTAGTGACCATTCCCAAGTCCAACAATTTTTTTTTTACCGATGGCATGCTGGGCTATAGTCAAATCAAAGGCAGCATGAGACCAAGAAAAGACCACATTCACCATCCCTTGGGGGATCCTACTGCCATCATGTCATGCCGTCTGGGTTAAAAAATGCTGGGGGCTACTTATCAAAGGCTGTTACCCATCTCTTCCACGATGTGCCGTATATTGTCAAAAGGATCCGGTCAGGAGATGTCGTACTCCCCACAAGCCAGGAAAGAAGACCTTATTCAGCCCTCCAATCTCAATGAGCTTAAAAGGTATGATGCTTGAGACACTCTATCCGGCAAGTGCTTCCCTCTCCAGCCCGCTAGGCTGAAAACCCGAAAGAGCGGCCTAGGCAAAAGTTAGGGCATATAAAAAAATCAGAAAAAAAAGGAGAAATAAGGGCTCGCTAGGCTAAAAACCCGAAAGGGCGGTCTAGGCAAAAATTAGAGCACAATATATATATATATATATATATATATATATATATATATATAATAAAATAAAAAAAGAAAAATAATAATAAAGGCTCGCTAGGTTGAAAACCCAAAAGGGCGGCCTAGGCAAAAGTTAGAGCCAAATAAAAAAAATATATCAGGAGAATAAGGAGAGGGAAGGCACTCTTTGAAACCTCGACATCTTACCTCCAGTCTTCAGCACGCAAGGGGGCTCAACTAACAGAAGAAGAAGGAAAACCACGACAAAAGCTCACAATAAAATACTAAAATATAATATTACAGGTCCTAAGGTGCAACTTAGGAATAATCGCTAAAGAAATTTAGGTTATACATTAATTGCCTGCACATATCTATTATTGCCTGTACCCCCCTTGTGACGACCCGACCCGGATCCCAAGACGAAATCCCAAGGTCGTGCCGCCAAGAAAACAAATAACAACACACAAGTAGCAAATAATGGGTAGGGCCATAACGGCGATACACCGACAACTTAAAACACATGCGGAAGCAAATGAAATAAAACAGTGGCGCCCGAGCTAACAAGCTCAAACTAAAACAACCAAAGAGATGATTAATCTCTCGGTCCAAAAATTCGACTCGCGTGCCGCAACATTGGGCACGTAGGACAAACTCCCTGTTATGCAATTCAAATATATAGCATAAAATAAAACCAAGTCATCGGCGAAACTACGGCCGGAACCCAACATTAAACTAAGTCTAAGACTCTAGTCTAACAACTCAACGGCTAAACACATGCCGGAGAACAAACATATTAATAACTAGCAATATAGCATGCTAAACATTTTTCACCAAAAACCAAGCACGACTAAAACTTGTCGGCTTCCAACAACTTAAGTACTAACAATTATAAGTACTAACAACAAGTAAGCATGTGGAGATATAACCATACACATACATCAAGCACAACCACCACCGGTTGGCTACCAAAAGAATAAGCTAACATCAAATACAACATTACAATCATATTAAGGTTTGCTACCCAATAATGAAGTTTACATAACTTCATTCTTCCCAACGACCTCACCAAAAGCAAAAAGTACAACTATGTAGCAACCTTTCCCAAAAGAATTCCTTGCCAACGTAGCCTTCGGGATTTACTTGGATCCGCTCGCACGACTCGGATCTAGGGAAACACAACCAACAAATAAAAGTAAGTCACGATGACTTAGTAAGTTACTAACCATAACTTCCTATCATGGCATAATGCTCAATCATAAAATATGTCATGCTATCGTCATGAAATAACCGTATATAAATTCATGTCATGGCATCCATGCTCGACATTAAATAAATATGTTATCGTTAAGTATAACATCTCATCATAAAACCATGTTAAGGCATTTTAGTCCTAAACAACAATAATTATACCTTTGGCAATAAAACCATTCCCATAAAATTCATGTGGTAGCATATATGCTTAACAACTTAAATCAATATGTTATCTATTAAGTATAACATGTAATAAACCAACACAAGCATCATATCATATCCAAATCCAACAAGCACGTTATTTACTTAAGCACTTGTGAAACAATTCATATATATAAGGGATATGATACCATTACCGAAAATTCCTCCGCGCGTGTCGCTCCTGCAAAAACACGTGCAAAAACCCTTATGTGCCCTCGATATCCTCTCAGATATCGACGTCCCCGAGACAGTCTCCGCTCGAGTTCCATAGTTATCAAAGTCATGTGTATTACTACAACTAAGATAAACTACTTCCCCACCGTGGCCATCGATGGAGGGGTGTGTGCAAACCCGGCACGGCGATACATCGCGATCACGAATCCCATAATTCGTGAAGACGATGTATCGTCCCACCAAAGACTCAACAGACCGACGCCAGCTGGACTTAAAACCCAAGCACAAGTAATATATACTCATATGCTCAAAACAAGTAGGTAAACACTCTACTATCAAACTAGTCATGCAATTCATTCACAACTAGCAAAAACATCATAACCGAGAATCATATAAGCTCTCATAATCAAGTGTGCTTCACACACTTCAAAACTTCTTGGAGGCTTGACCTCCATGAATTCTACCCAAAATTCCGTAGGACTTAAAATTATAGTTCCTAGGATTCACACTAACCCAAAGGTTGACTCCGTTGAGTCCAATCTAGATTTTCCAAAAATAAGGGTATAGAAGCATGGGCTTCAATATCCCCCCTATGTCCATAACTATCGCCAATAATCATGTTCCCAAGTTCAATGAACTCACATAAACCCAACAAAACTCTTAACAATGCATCATAGAACAAATTGGTAAATTTGTGCATAAACTCATTTAAATCACTTTACCAATCATGCTTTCCAAAACTTGAATAAATTATGTAACATGTATTAATACACTCTACTATACATATATAACACATTATTCAAGCTTAACATCATACTCATTAAGATAAATCAACATTTGGGCAAAATTCCCTTCCAAGTATCTCCACCAAATCATGCTCAACATACATGAATAAATCACATAACAAGGTTTAATATGCTACAATAAACATGAATAACATGATAATCAAGCTTACCACCATGTTTAACAAGCCAATACATAATTAGGGCAAAACACCCTCCAAGCATCTCTACCAAATCAAGTGCAATACTCATGGATAATTCACATAGCCAAGTTCATTAGACAATTTAGAACATCAATTTCACATAGACATGGTCTCACATAGGCCAATCAAGCTCTAACAAAATCTTGCAATCCTAGGGTTCATACATTTCTAGAAGCCCTAACAATGGCTTCCATTGACCCACATAGCACACATGGTTGATTCCCTAGGGTCAATGGAGCCTAAAAAGAAGAGGAAGGAAGGTAGAAACTTACCAAAATCTCAGCCCTAAAACCAGAATTTTCGGATTGGGAAGAGGGTGTCTTCTCTTCAACTCCTCTTCAAACTTGTTGGTAGATTGGGGAAGAAGAAGACCTTGATAATGGACACCAAGCTTGGCCCCTTTGAAACCCTAGAATTACCTTCACTCAAGCTCCTCCCAGGTCTCTTGAGTGCTTGAAGAAAATCGCCAAAGGAAGGAGCTGAAATCTGTTTTGGTCGAACAAGTGAAGAGAGCGGCTGAATTGTGTTTTTATATGGGGGATTAGATCTTCTAATTAAGTCACTAATTACCCCCTAATCTCCTAATAGGTGTTTAGGATTAGTGTTAGGCTAATTAGGTTGGTTTAGGATGTGTTTAAAATGGTTTAAGTGGCCAAAATTTCGGACAGAATGGAGAAGGGATAAAAATCCCGTATCTGGTACAGACCCCTCATGGTCGCTAGGCATATATGATGCGACCGCATCATAGGATTTCCAAAGAATTAGGTTTTTCGCTTTGTTCGATCCCGGCCTCTCCCGCGTGCGTTCTCGAGTCCTTCCAAACCAAAATTGGTCTACAATTCAACCTTAATATCCTCTAATCTATAACCAAAGGATTCAAGTCTCAAACCTCATCAAAACAGGGCCAAGAACTCAGGCAGAATTCGCCCGAACGACGACTGGAAAAGTGAAACTGAAAAGGGTTTTCGCTAGAATCCAACTAGCAACCAAACCGTCGATGCAACTAGCATCTAACAAACATCCAAGGCATGTTAATGATGTTTTGAATGCCTTCTAACAATTATCCAAGAAGTTACAACATAAATCTTAAACCCGAGATTCAAAGCATCTCGCGAAAGAAAAGTGCATACATGCATCTCAAACGACGTCAACGATCATGCTATTGACTCTAAACATATACGGGAGCTAAATGAACATGTTTATGATGATTATAAGAGTATGAGTTTATGCATAACACAAGCAACAACATAAATTAGGGTTTTACACCCCTTGTTTCCCCCAAAACTATCCTTCATTTGCAGCTTAAGCCCCGTAGCAGTCCATCAGTACCTGCGACGTCCACCCGGCCGGTCCCATATACTTTTTTTTGCAAGGCACAGAAGAGGCTCAGTCTCATCAGAATAAGAAGCACCAGAAGTGTCCTCACCCTATTCATCATCTGCGTTGCCATTGTCCTGAAACAACCAAACAACTTGGATCCCGATCATTCACCGCTGCCCTGTCTGATTATGAAGAAAAATGCAGGAGTTGCGAGAATAGCCCATATGTCAAGTATAGCCCTGCAACAATTATATGGCCAAGGAGGTATCTGCCTTTCCCTTTCCCAGCATATCACAAAAAAAAAAAAAAAAAAGGGAAGCCTGTTCGAGCCCGAAGGTATATTCCTTCAAAATCCATTTTGGGAATACAACGTACCATTACCCGTTAGGTCGGTATAGCTTTGCTTTGTGCGTGCGTCTTGAGTCTGCATGTGTTTATTTATTTTGCATCATATAAATTACATTGCATTGTAAATATTTGTACGGGTTTTCAAAAACAACAAAAACAACAAAAAAAACAACAAAACAAAAACAAAACAAAACAAAAAAACAAAACAAAAACAAACAAAACAAAAACAAAAAAAAAATAAAACAAAAACAAAAAAAAAATGCATATAAATAAACGTTTTTGCAATCTAAGCATTATAAATGCATTTTGCATCTTAAAGATATATACTACATTTTGCATTGTTGCATACATGATAAAATAGGAAAATATCCATGCATCATGTTAATAGGCATCCTATAATTTTTAGGCATCACATTTGCATTAAATAAAGTAGTACATGCATCCAACATTTACATTTATTATCCAATAAGCTGCATTAGGGGTGCGCTAAAAAGAAAATAAAATGCCACCAACCAGAAAAATAAATATTTTTAGGGCATTCACTATGTCCCTGCAGCATAAGCATACATCATTTAGCCTCATTTGCATTTGTAATATAAATCATGTATAATAAGGTCAAATAGTGACCATTAGTTCAATCATGCATCGTAAAAATAAATCATATAAATTTCATGTTTCATTATATAATTGCATCATTTAGACATAAATAGGACATGCACATGCATCATTAATAAAGTCAGGAATGCTTCAAAAAGTGCCAAACAGTGCCAAAATCTAGTAAATCAGAAGTATATCCTGGCGGACAAACAAAACAAAACAAAAAAAAACAAAAAGAGGTAATAAGCATGCAAATAAAGAGAAATGGCAGGCATGCAGAAAAAAAAAACAAAAACAAAAACAAAAAAACAAAAACAAAAAACAAAAAAAATCGGAAGAGGGGAAAGTGCATGTACAAGAGGAAAAATTTTCAGGTACATGCAACAAGGAAAAATGCGGCGGCAGAAGAAGAAATTTTCGACTGAAGCTAGAAAAACAAGCAAAAAGAAAACAGCAGCAAAGAAAAGATGATATCAGCTGATACCAAAACATGCTGCAGCAAGAAAAGAAGCTTCTGACCAAGGTTAGAAGGAGCAGTAAAGAAAAAGGCAGCGTCATCAAGAAAAATTTTCTAGCTAAAGCCGAAAACATAGCGGAACAGGGAAAAAGAGTTTTCAAATAAGGGAACAAAGGATAAAAAGAAAAATCCCCCAAAGAAAGTGCAACAACGAACAACAGAAAGCGAAGCGACAAAGAAAGCAACATCGGCAAAGAATTAGTCGCATGGACACGACAACGGTAAAGGAAAGGAAGGTATTTTTCTTTTTAACAGTGCATTTGTTTGATGTTTGGAAACTTTCCTTTAAGGGGTACACAGCCCCGGATTGATAGGGAAAGGCTTTGTTCTCCGTTAAAGGCTGAGTTCCTGAGGAGGCAATGCATTCCATACATTTTGGCTATGTGGGAAACTTTCCTTTAAAGGGTACACGACCCGATTTATAGGGAAAGCTCTTGTTCTCCAAGAGAGGCCGAGTTCCTAGGAAACAATTCACTCCGCATAGCCACAAGACGAACTACGTTTGGTCTGATTCCTTGATTAAGGATACGTAGGCAGTCTATCACGGTAGACGCGACCATCACAGCACATATTTACCTTTGTCGTACTCATTTGATAAAAGCTTTGTCGCACTTGCTCATTTAGTATTGCCGCACTTGCACCGCAACACTTACACCGCCACATTTAGTCCCCAGCTGAGTGAACTACGTTTCGGTCTGATTCCTTGTTTAAGGATAAGTAGGCAGCCTATCACGGTAGGCCCGACCGTTTAATGCAGTGATAGTATAGGTTTTGGCCTGAACTACGTTTTGGTCTGAGTTCCTTTATTAAGGGATACGTAGGCAGCCTACACTAGTAGGTCCGACCATCAGAGCACATTAAATTCATATCTGCTTAAAACTGCGACAACTTTTTTTTACAACTGACTAAAAATGTCTAGGTTATGGAGTTTGGATAACTTATTAACTGTTCATTATAACTGCTACCAATTGCATTCTCCCGTTCTTAAATGAACGAAATTGGAGAGTCTATTGTTTATCAACGATGTTCGTCTACTCAGTAAGCCTTGGGTTACCCGTAGACTCCATCGTTGAGGGGCTCTGTAGACACCCCAATTTCGTACCCCTGATATGTGACATGGCATAAAATATCAAGAACTGTTAAAACTTAACAAATGTCAAGTTACAGGAGTCAAAAATGCGAAAGGAAAAGAATGATGCGCGAAACAGTAAACTGCAGGGGGGAAAGTGCAAAAAATCAGAAGTTGGAAGGCAGCTTGGTGCCGCACCAAGGCCTCTTGGTGCCGCACCAAGCATTGTGATGTTGGCACCGAGACTTCTCCTGTAGCTCTCTCTCAGATGTGAAATGTACAAGTTGTGATGCACGCGGTACAAGTCATTGATGCAGAGGAAGAAACTCAGAAATTCCGGCCGTGTCCTCATCTCCCACTATAAATAGAGAGCTCGGCCTCCCGTTTTCATTGCTCATTTTCATCGCAACGAAGCGCTGAGAAATTCTCTCTGCGTTCCTTCGAAGCGAATAGTTACGAGAGATGCGAGATAGGTGAGTGGGACCCCCTAAAGTCTCCAAACCCCGTCCAAACTCCGCCAAAATAAATATCCGCCGATTATAAGTAATCCCTAGCCTAGTTGTTAGGTATCCACCTCACTTCCCCGGCCCAAAAATCCCAAAGTAAGCCGTTACTCTGCCCGAGTAACGAGCTGAAAAACAACCTCTATAAGTCGTTATTCCGCCCAACCAAAAAGGCCAAAACCACACAAATTAAGCCGTCATTCTGCTCGACCAAAAAGCCAAAACTACCACATATAAAGCCGTCACTCTGCCCAAATCAAAACAACAACCACACCACAAACAACAATAAAAGTCTCCCTCTCCCGAGAAGGACAGAGCGAGCACACCGCCGCTCTAAAAGGTAACAGCCTTTAAGGGCATTTTTTTTTTATTTATTTACTTCCAGTTCATTTATTATTTAAAGTTGTTATTTAACTCCGGCACAATGTAGTCCTTATAAGCCGTTGTGCTTCCCGGATTAGATTAGGAAATATTATGTAAAAGAGCCGTTATAATGGCCAAATATTCTTAAATATGTTTGTAATTATTGTAAGGAAACGGCTGCGAGTCCGTAAATAATGTAGCCACGAATGTATTTGTTTAAATTTCATGTCTCTTTAATACCTTATTTATTTGCGAAATAAATATGACAATAAGCATACTTACCAAAAACCATTTTCGAGACCGAAGGGCGAGTTGGGTGCCTAGCACCTTTCCAACTCGTAACTTAGCCTCCGAACCCGTTTTTTTTCTCGGTTTATTTTCTTTTCTTTGGTTTTGCTTTATTTGCCTTAAAATAAAGATGGCAACTCTAAAACTTTCGGATTCGGTGGGGCCTCGCAACATTCCCTCTTTGCACTTTCCCGTTCTCCCCTAAAAAAGGGAGAAATGGGAATGGAGGGGTGATGCATTCTCATATCATGGTATCCCCTAAACAAGGGATAACTTGATGCGGGAAACCCAAAGCTCCCATAGTAATCTGAATGGGCCATAAGGCTATTTTTAATAAATCCATAGTGGGGCGTCGCAATATCCTTTTTGCACTTTTCCGTTTCCCTAAAAAGGGAAAATGGGAATGAAAGGGTAATGCATTCTCATATCCTGGTATCCCCTAAAAAATGGATAACTTGATGCGGGAAACCATAAGTTCCCATATTGGATACAAAATCCACTCAAGGCAACCGAGGCACATTCCAACGTGCTAACATAGACAGCACTCCTCTCGCACTTTTGATTTCGTCTTCCCCTAAACAAGGGAGGGTGGAGCGAGGCAGTGGTGTCCCGCATCCGCACGCACGCGCACCCTATCCAGAGGCAGAGCACACCGGAACCTCACACCACTACCCCCACGCATGAGCCAACGCTAGAATGCATATAGATTCTCGTGACACTTCATAGATCGACCGGTTTTGCATCTCTGAATTGTGAGTCATCAAAAAAAAAATAATAATAATAATATAAAAATGATGAAAAAAAAAAAAGAAAAGTCTATATATATATATATAAGAAGAGAATGCTTAAGTTAGAAAAAAATATAATAAATAAAGTGCGCACAAAAAAATAATAAAATAAATATAAAAATAAATAATAAGCGGTGATTTATTATTCTCGATGCTCGACCTAGACCATTTCGAATGGTGGATCTGGAAAGAGTATAGGCCCTTCGTTTGGGATCGATTCGATCTTGGGGAGTCGAAAGGCGGGTGGAATACGTTGGTCCTATACTCTAGAGAAAGAATCCTTGTTCGAGAAAAAGTCTGAGGCTGTCAAAATAAAGCGGTGCTTATCAGGTAAATTGTAGGGAAAACAATAAATAATAATAAAATATACTAATAAAGGCACGATGTACTCCAAACCCGAAAGCCTTGACAGCCTTCGATACCTCAAACCCATTTTCCTCGAAACACAGCCCCAAATTTGGAAAGGCGAGATAATATCTTGGCCGGTTGATCACGGGAAATTAGTGCAATCGAGAAGGTATCGATGTCAGATTAGACAAGGGCGAATTAGTGCAGAGTACGAATCCGAGCAATATGGCGGCGAGAGTGGCGGCTATGGAGTGCAGTCCGGGGGCTCCGGGATACGCTCAGGACTCGGCAATCACGAGGAATGGTTAGACCAAAAGTTGGGTGCGGCGATGAGCCAAATAGCTAGCTGGTGCAAAGTTTGAAATCCGGTGATGAGGTGAACTCTTCCCTGCGGTCCCAGGGAAGCATCAACATCTCATGTGCCTCCAAACCTAAACCCGGCCAAACACTAATCCACCAAATACTTGTCGATACCAGAATCCCAATCCTCCACCAAGTCCCTACTACCCAAATATCGCCCTTAGTCCTATCCTTCATATCCTTCCCCAAGCACCAAAATTCCCCAAAGCCCAAATGACCTCCCTTTTCCCATAACCAACCGACTCCAAAACAACCCACATATAGACCCACAAAGTTATAACCCGCCGGGCCAAGTTACCACTTATTTATCTTATAATGATCTTGGGCCCAGTAAAACCATCCGAACCCACCAACCCAAAATCCTTATCCGACCCAAACCCACCAACCCAAAATCCTTATCCGACCCAAAACCCACCAACCCAAAATCACGATCCTACCCGAAGTTCCACCGGCCCGGAATCCGTATCCATCCCAAAATCCACCAACCCAAAATCCGTATCCGCCTAAAATCCATGCCCGCCCAAAATCCTTACGGAGACACGCGGCGAAATTAACCTAGCTTTCCTAGTCCGGCCGGTATATACCAAAGCCAACACCCCGACCACCAAAATAGAGGCGACATGGAAAATATGAAGACCATGATGCTCAAACTTCTCAACAAAGTGGAATTTTCTCACGCGGGCACTAACATTACAACTGCGGCGGTATTGACTTTAAAATTCAAAATGACCGACATAGAAAAATTTGATGGAATTTGGATGCCCTATATCCATAAAATCGTATTCCACTGGTATGCGGTCAAGGGAGCTAGCTTTGAGGCTATGGCTTCCAATTTTCACCTCACCTTAATAAGAGTACGCCAAACAATGGCTAATGTTGTCGATAGCGGCACCATGAATATGTGGGACGAGATAGGCGGCGTTCTGGAAAGGTACAAAGACAACACCAATCCACGAAAATAGAAGGGACCTTGAGTCGTGCACCCAACGAGAAAAAAAACTTGTCTTTGAATTCACGGTCGGTGGAAAAGAAAGTTAGTTCGGACCTTTGCCAGACGATCCGTAGGAGTCATGCGAGAATGTTCATCAAAAACATCCGGCTCATTTACACGGAACACATGCGGTATCTTCCCTACACCAATTTTAAAGAAATAGTGGAGATAGGAGCCGTATTGATGAAGATATTCGGACGGGACAATTACAAGTCAATACGCCTCTAGCTCTTTCCGTTACTCTAAAGGAAAGCGACACCTGCGGCACCGTCGTCAACATGGTAGGAAATGCATCGGCCACTTTTCCTGCCCAAAGTTATAACCTTGTTCCATGGTCTTATGGAGCGAACAAGTCTATCAACGCAATCGGAGGAAATAATGGCCGAGCAATTTAGAAATCAAAACCGGCATTATGATGAGCTGCAAGCCTCCCGATGCCTGTGATCCTGCGGGGGCTAATGGCACAAGGAGTGTTAAAGCCTATGGAAAATTATAAGTCACGAACCCCGTGCCGGGACACGGAATCATGCCTAATCTTGTGAATACCATCATTTGTAGTGGTCACTTCACCGATAAATGTTATATGCTCGGAGATGCTATCCGGGATCTTATAGATGATAAGGTTATTGAAAAGCCTCCTCCCGGACCAAATATGGTCAATAACCCTCTACCTCAAATCAACATGATTGAGGTTGATGAAAATTTTGTGTGCAGAGTTCGAAACAAATAAACACCCGTTACCATATATCCTTGTTCCTTTCTTTCCATCCACATCCATAAAGAGCCTAGGCGCAATATGCTCTCTTGGGACACTATCTGGGTAGCCAAAGTACATGTAATATTGAAAAGCCACTTGGGTCGGTGGAAATGTTAGCCACCTTACCCGATCGGCCGAGCCTACCAACCAAAGCACGGAAAGAGGTGATCACTCGACAAGGACCAAGCGGACGACTTCACAGGTATGATAGATGAAGGCACTTATTATAAAGAGCTCCCTCTTGAGTTTGAGTCTATTTCTAATAAGCCTCTTTGAAGCTGGTATACTACGACCAGGCCGCTTTTGGGCCTTGCAGATCTGGTGGACCGCCGGATATATTATCCCTATTCCTTTCCCTAGCTACTGATTGGTCATCTACCGATCCGCTCCCTAAAGTTGAGGATCTCAAACCCAGGTCCTCAATAATGTAATAAACCTATACGGTTTGCTTTTGATGCTAATCTAATTGTCTTTGCTTATTTCTTAGTTGCACCTACATTAAAAGACGCATTAAATAATAATTATAATGATGAGTCATTTAATGAAAAGGACCCAAAAGATAAAGTTATTTGCTTGAGCTTGTAAAGTCGGTAGAGCACCGAGGGAACGAGTATCATTTATCAACGACAGCGAAGACTTATCACTTATCAATGCGGGGCTAGACAATGAAATCAAAATCGGCGTGAGGTTACGAAAGAACACTCATGGATCTCCTCAAAGAGTTCGTGGACATATTTACTGGTCCTATGAAGATGTGTGGAGCTACATCCGACCATAGTCGAACAGGATCCCCATATGCGGATGCTCGGCGAGATCAAACAAAAAGCTCCGTAGGATTAAGCGGAATAGTCACTTACAAGTTTAAAAAGAAATCATGAAGCGGTTGCCGTCAATTTCATTCGGGTAGTAAAATACCGTCAGGCATCAATATAGCGACTATTCCCAAGCCTGCGGGGGAGGGTCGAATCTATGTAGACCTCACTTGACCTCAACAAGCGTCGCCCAAGGATGACTTCCCTACCCAATATTGATATCGTGGTAGATCCTTGGTCGGCTGCTCACAAAATCAGATCCTTCGTCGATGGCATGCTAGGCTATAATCAAATCAAAATGGCGATGAGAGGACCAAGAAAAGACCTCATTCGCACCCACT
>JABEVN020001886.1:0-23313 GCA_013146195.2 Codonopsis lanceolata | reverse complement strand
TCGATCAAGGACATCATTGGTAAGATTACTCGAGATTTTGGTGTTCATCTAAACTATCAAAAAAGCGAGGTGATATGTTTTTTGGTTGTTGTTTCTTTTATTTTGGTACGGCTGTTTTAGAGGTCAGACTCCTCCGTCCCCCCATTTATTGGGTAAGGCTGGTTGTCCCCCCCATGTTTGTTATTGTTCTGTTTATTAATAATATTTGTGCAGGTACCGCCCTGCTTTCCTAAAAAAAATGGATATGCCTATAATTTGCAATTGGCTAATCCAGCAAAGTGTACTTTTTAGAGCTTGATAGCGAAAACCGATTCAAGTACTTTTTTTTGGCGTATAGGGCTTGCGTTATCGGATTCCATGTTGCAATGCGTCCAGTAATCGTTGTGGATGGAAGATTTTTAACTACAAGATATAGAGGCACATTGATTATTGTAACTTGTCAGGATGAAAATATGCAAATATATCCTCTTGCGTGGGCTATTGTTGAGTCTGAGAAAGATGATGCATGAACTTGGTTTTTTACGAAGTTAAAAGCAATAACATGTGACAATGAAGGACTGGTGATAATTTCCGACCGACATAGGAGCATTATTAATGCAATCAAAGATGTTTTCCAAAATATACATCATGCACATTGTATCTACCATATAAATGAAAATTTAAAGACTGCAACTCAAAAGCCTGGGATATTTGTTCTTTTTATGAGGGCGACAGGGCATATATGAAAGAAGAGTTCTAGAAGCATATGTCTCAAATTGAAAAAACTGATAAGAAGGATTGAGAATATCTTAGCGGAACCATTTTTGAAACTTGGGTCAGGTCACATTGCAAAGGAAACTGTTACAATATAATGACTTCAAACAATGTAGAGTCTCTCAACTCCGTATTCAAACACAATTGACAGACTCCTATAATTCCCCTGCTTCAAAGTATTGGGAAAACATTGCAAAAATGGTTTTGTGATAGGTGTGAGTTAGCACAAGCATGTACAACCTATTTAGCCCCTATAATGAAAACAAAAATAAGCAAAGCTATTGAGAATGCCAATAATTATATGGTGATTGAACCCATTGACCAATCCAAGTATGTGGTGAGGAGCGGTCCTACGAATTACACGATGGACTTTGTTGCTAAGGCTTGCAGTTGCAGTAAGTTTCAGTTGAACCATGTGCCATGCGAGCATGCAGTTGCAGTTGTAAACATGAGAAATTTTTCAATGCATCGATTATGCTCATCATTCTATACAGCTCACTGTTGGAGACTAGCATATTATGAAAACATCTACCCTGTTGCTAATGAAAAAGATTGGGACATTCCAGAATCAGTTAAAGAAATGACTATTTTGCCACCTTTCGTCTGAGTACCAAATGGTCATCGTAGAACAAAGAGAATCCCTTCAGTTGGAGAGCATCGTAGAAGACAAAAATGTAGTAGATGTCAAAAAGTAGGACACAACCGACTTTCGTGTACAGATCGAACTCCTATAAGTGATAGGTAATCACAACCTGATCCAACTCCTATGAGTGATAGGCAATAACAAGTTTAGTTTTTGTTTGTATTATGTTCAATTTCAAATTTCTTATTATAACATTGTATTTCGTTTTTCAATAATTAGACGACCGTGGTTTGTGTTGTTTAGATGTATTATATTTTAATGTTTTATATTTACATTATTGTTTGTATTGATTTCATTACAAAACACAAGGTATACTAAAACTGTCCAAGGTTTACTACACTTTCCAAGATTGATAAAATTTTTTTTGACTAGGTTGGCTTAACAAGAAACGTTCGGTTACCTGGACCGAACATAAGAAATAAGGTGACCAAGAAAATGGAAAAAGGTTCGGTTATCTGGACCGAACATATCAAAAAACGTTCGGTTATTACACCCAAACAGTTTATAGGGTTTATGGTTTAGGGTTTTATGGTTTTGGAGTTTAAGGTTTTAGACTTTAGGGTTTTAGGGTTTTAGCGTTTAGGGATTAGGGTTTTAGGGTTTAGGGTTTTTTAGGGTTTATATCAAATTATAAGACATTTGAGTGAGACGACTAGTTATTTCCAGGGTTTATATCAGATTATAAGACATTTGAGTGAGACGACCAGTTATTTCCAGGGTTTACAATATTATGTAATTTAATTTAATTTATTTTCTTTTTTCTTCCGACCTAAATCCCTTATAACACGTTCCCTCTTTTCCCTTCCCCCTCCCCATTTCAAACTTTCAAAGACACGACATTGAACAAACGATCAAAAGACACCCTGCGAATAGAAAATCAACAGGCAACAAACTGAATCACCCCCAAATCAAACTTTCTCAATAATATTGAAGAACAATAGAGCAACAACAACGCATATATTTCAAGAGTGGACAAATATGTCAAGCTTCCTAGGCTTGAAATCTTATTCGTTCTTCTTTTATTTTGAAGTTTCTAGTGTTTTCCAGGGTTTAGGGTTTGAAATAAGTTAGGGTTTGAACTAACGTACGGTTTGAATCAGATGCAAATAGAAAACTGATATTAATTTGAAAGACCCCTGAACAATGCCAATTTCTAAATAGTTCAGGTGGTGTGACTGAACATATCTGAGAATGTTCGGGTGGGACACCCGAACATATCTGAGAATGTTCAGGCGAGACACCCGAACATTCTATGCTAGTAATTTTTTGATTTATGTTTTTCATATTATGTTTTACTTTATATTTGCAAGAAAGGTAACAAAGGCGCTTGGTTTTGGGAGTAAAAAACCAATCGCCCCTGATAGGAAAAGACCAACGACCGCCTTTAGACAAGAACAACAATTACAACGTGAAAATGAAGTACAAATGAAAAAAGATGAGGACCTACGGGTAAACAAATACTGCGTACACCTTGACGATTTTCAGTTTCATAATCAACAATAACAACAAAATCTGAAGACGAAGAGGAACAAGAAGAGGTGGAAGAGGAAAAGGAGGAGAAGAAGGAGGAAAGGGAAGGGGAAGGGGAAGAGGAGGAAGAGGAGGAGGAGAATGAGGTATATCCTGGTGGACCAGGGATAAGGTCATTGTTAATCACATACGCCGACCATGTCGCTGCAGATGCATGGTTGGGTAATGAGAAAGGGGTTCTTCAATTTATTTACCATATGCAAAAAATACGAGAATAAGAGATTCCACCTAATGCGACTACTCGTTATTTCAAGACGACTAACAAAAGAACAAACTTGCGAGAAATAACCCAGGTGCATTATGATGAAGTGAATAAATCATTAATTAGCGCTTTTGTGGAATGATGGCATCCAGAGACCAATACTTTTTATATGCCATTTGGTGAAATATCAATTACCTTGGATGATGTGCGTTGTAGCCTTGGTCTTTCGATCCGAGGGAGGCCGGTTCTACCTATTGGTAATTTGACAAAGGAACGTGTTTGCGAACTTTTGGGAGTGTATCATCTGCAATTGGAGGATGGGATACGAGGAATCAGGGGTTCATCGGGTGAGACTTGAGTGGCTCCATCAAACATTTATACACGACGTCTCATCTGATGATGAACAGACAGTGAAGTGTACAGCCAGGGCATATTTGTTATTTTGTTATATATGATGGCTATAGTATTTTTACCGACAAGAGTAGCACCCGAGTTAGTATAGATTACCTCAAGTGGCTAGCTGATCTTGAGGATGTCTCCACATATGCATGGGGAGCTGCTGCGTTGGCTTTCTTATATAGAGAGCTAGGGAAAGCTTCCAGAGCCAAAACACAACAAATCGTTGGATCGTTAACATTATTGGAGGTAATATATTGTCATATATTTGATAATTGATAAATATAATAGTCTTATATTTACAATTGAATTTCATGCAGACATGGATATATGAATATTTTCCATGTTTTAGGCCTCCACATAATGTGGACTATAGAAATAGACAGCCTGTTGGACAAGGGTGGAAACCGGCAGACAATCAGGGATCAAATATTACACGATTAAAGGCGTTTCGTGAACAAATCGACTCTTTAAGATACAATGATGTGAGTATTAATCGTTGACTTTTTTATGTTCGTTATTTTACGAGTTTGATTATTGAGTTATTATGATTTTAAATTGTATTATGTTATACTGTTGTAGGTTGAGTGGGTTCCGTACGATGCGAGTGTGAGAAGGTCTACCCATTTCAGAGAGTTCCCTTTTTATTGTGGATGTATATGTATGGACACCAATGTGAAGCCATACCATCCGGAGAGATTTTTGTGGCAATTTGGCTTTATACAGACGATTCCAACAACGCCAATTGCTTATGACACCACCAATAGATCTCTTGCCAAGGATAGAAGTATGTGGTTGACACACGCAAGATTTGTCAACATGCTTAATAGATATATGTTATCAAATGACAATCTTGGTTCCAGAGCTCAACGACCTGGTCAGTTTGAACCTGGATATCTAACGTGGTTTTAGAAACATTCTCATCCAATTGTCCAGAACCCTGTTAACATATCCACACACATTACCATGACGGTCCCTCCCACAGCATATATGTACGAGTACATGGTCAGAGAAGCACGCCGTCTGACAATGTCATTCTCACAGCAATGGAGGCAATGAGACATGAGCTTTGCATACGACGAGCTGGGGAATTTACTTTTTAAAGTGGATTGTAAATTGACTGGTGTACCTGTGAGTGCCCCAGGATTTTTCTGTATCTCATCCTCCCTTGTTTAGGGGAAAACAAGATTTAGAAAACGCAACGCTCTTTTCATTCCATCTTCCCTTGTTTAGGGGAAAACGAAATTAAAAGTGCAAAAATATTGTTACAAAGAGGGCGTTGGAATACGCTCGGCCTCACTGTGGACTCAAAATGTTGTAATAGAGTCGGCATCTTTATTTTAAGGAGAAATAAAGAAAAACCAAATATAACCAGATTTTGTAAAAGGGTTCAGAGGCTAAGTTACGAGGTGGAAAGGTGTTAGGCACCTAACTCGCCCTTTCGGTCTCAAAACAAGTTTTTTGGCTAAAATATGTTTTTATTATATTTATTTAACAGATAAAATGAAGCATTTAAATATACATATCTATACATATATTATTACAAACTTGCAGTAGTCTCTTTCCAGGAATTACAAATATTTGGCCATAATAATGGCTCTTTTTAGTGCTATTTTCTATAGAAATCCCAGATAACGCTATATTTATTACATCGGGCCAGCTTAAATAGCACTTTTATATATTAAAATTTTATATAGCCTACCTTTTGAAGCGTGGGGGCTTTATCCCGTACCAGCTAACTTCTAGTAGATTTTAGGGGCGCTCGCTCTGTCCTTCTGGGAGAGGGAGTCTTTTTGTTGTTGTTTTATTGTTGCGGAGATTCGGGCAGAGTAACTGCTTCCGAAAGTTTCTTTTTGGCACAGGGAACCGGGTGGAGCAACTGTTTGTTTTTTTTTTATTGTTGTTTGCTTGTTGACGGCGGAAATCGGGCAGAGCAACTGCTTGTTTTTTGCGGATTTGGCGTCTGGATTCGGGTAGGGCAACTGCTCTTTTTGGGATTTTAGGACCGGAGGAATAAGGTGGAATCCTAGTAGGGCAACTAGGTTTCACTTTGACCGGTTAGTTTTGTGTTTGGGGGAGATTTGACGGAGCTTTGAGGCTTAGAGGAGGGATTTCTCTCAGGGCGATCTCTCAGAACTAATTGCGTAAAACTTTCACTGTGTGTGTTCTGTGTAAACGGTGTGTGAATTCACAAGCCGGGGCCTTCTATTTATAGGCCGAGATTGGGATTCCTTCATGGTTAAGATTTCTTCTTTTGTGCTTTATCGACTTATACTGCGCGTTTGAGAGATTGTACTTTAGGCAAAGAGCTACATTGCACAAGGCACTACTGGGCGCCGCGCCCAGAGTGGATGTGGGTGGCGCCTGGGCTCCTTTCTTGCCTCCTTTTTGACACTTTGGCCCCTTGCACTTCACTGTTTACGCATCCTGCTTTTTCTTTTGCATTTTTAACCCTGTAACTTGACACTCGTTAAGGTTTAACAGGTCTTGATATTTCATGTCATGTTACATACCAGGGGTACGAAATTGGAGTTTATGGGCAACCCGAAGCTTACCGAGTAAACGAGCGTCGTTGATAAGAAATAGACTCCCAAATTTCGTGGAAATTATAATGGGGAGAGATGCAATATGTAACAATTATAATGCAGCAGTTTATAGGGTGCAGTTCAAATCTCACATACCCTAAACATATTTAGTCGGTTATAGCAGGTTATCATAGTTTTTAAGCAGATGTGCAATAAAATGCTCTAATGGTCGCACCTATCGAAATAGACTGCCTACGTATCCCTTAATAAAAGGAATCAGACCAAACGTAGTTCGGCCTCATGCAAACAACAACAGTCATACTGGTGGGATAGATGAGATCCTGATCATTCCACGTCCCGGGGTATGCACCCCTTGAGGAGATGATCCAAACTCAAACTGGGTGTACCTGATTATTCCACGTCCTAGGGTATGTACCCCTCGAGGAGATAATCCAACTCAAACTGGATGGGATACCTGATTATTCCACGTCTCGGGGATTCCACGTCCTGGGTAGAGATGTTAAATTGGGTTGGCCCTAACCCTACAGGGTCAGCCCTATAGGGTCGCTGGTTAAACGGGTCATTTAAACGGGCCGCTCAAATTGTGACCCTGACCCTAACCTTGTAGGTCTCGGTTTAATAGGGTCAAACCTATTAGACGATTAACAATAATACGAATATACGATTAACCCTGTAGCAACTTGCTTTCAACTGATCCTCACTTCTCAATTGTCTCATTAATTCTATGAACATTTTTGCATTATAAAGCACAAATATAACATATGCATATATGCGCTATCAGAATCATATAAAGTTATAAACCAGTGATGATCATGAGTTCAATAATCCATGAAAATATATCTGAAATTCTTTATAGCTAGAAGAAACAAGCTAGGTACAATATTGCTAAACATCAAACATAATTAAAAAAAAAAACAATCATTAATTGCAGAATTGAGATCAAAGATGATGTTAAAGTTGGCTGCCCAGAAAGTATAATTAGGGTGGTATAGCTCTAGCTTAATTAGCAATTATATGAACATGACTAGCAGAGTAGATCATGATGACATTTATGATGATCCTCATCGATAAGTATATCTTGATTTTTATAAAGCCCCAATAACTTAATAGTAGATCTTGAGTTAGACATAGAGACTAAAGCCACTTTTCATGATATTTTTTCCTTAACGACATCACAGATCGATGTGGCATATTCATAATTTACAACGTGAGGTATATTGTGAAGACGACGGCCGGCGCAACTACCAGTCACACATTAAAGAAGGATGCAACTAAATTACTAATTAATAATTTCTAAATTAGGGTTTAATTAAAAACTTACCAGTTGAATCTTGACGATGAGATGACGATTGACGGCGAAGAATCGAATCGTGAAGACGACAGGCGAAGGCTGTGAACGTGAAGACGACGACGGCGGTGAAGTGAAAGCGAAGACGACGGCGTGAGTGAGAGTGAAGTGAAGCGAAGATCGAACCTCGAAGATCGAAGAATGAAGATCGAAGACGAGTGACGACTTCCTGTCCTGAATCGGCAGAATCGCCTATTCGCCTTCGCCGACCGCCGTCGCCGCTTTTTGGGCGAAAAAGTGAAGTCTCCGTTCTTTTTTGGTTAGTCTGTACTTTGTAAGTTCGTTTCCCCCCCAAAACCATCTCAGCCCGCGGGTCAGCCCGTCAACCCGGCGACCCGACCCAATTTACCCGTGGCCATACAGGGTCAACCAGTTTAGCCCGTTTAATAAACGGGTCATGCCTTCCCGACCCTAACCCTTTTCGGTTTTCGGTTAATAGGGTCGACCCTACGGTTTCCGGCCCTTTTAACATCTCTAGTCCCGGGGTTACGCCCCTTGAGGAGATGATCTTATGCTACTCCTAGAAAGCAGGAAATTTTGATTATTCCACGTCTCGGGGTTACGCCCCTTGAGGAGATAATCCTACCGCTACTCCTAGAAAGCAGGAAATTTGATTATTCCAAGTCCCAGGGTATGCACCCCTCGAGCAGATAATTCCACAACAACTCAGGATGAAACCGATTATTCCACGTCCCGGGGTATGCACCCCTCGAGGAGATAATCCCACAACAACTCAGGTATAATGCATGAAATAGATAAAATGTAAACACTTTACCTTTCTTTGCTACATTTTCTTTCTTTTGCTGCATTTTTCTTTCTTGCTGCATTTTTTTTCTTGCTGCAATTTTTTTCTTTTGCCGTTGCATTTTTTTTCGCTGCATTTTTTTTCTTTTGCCGTTGCATTTTTCTTTTGTTGCTGCTGCAGGTATCTTGTTGAAGATTTGAATGATGTAATTTCTGCTTCTCTGACTCTTTTGCGGCTAACCTGCTGGGGATATGAATTTTTTTTCTGATCTTTTGATGGATGGCCATCACTTTTTGGTTAACAAAGCTAACTTTTGTTAACTTTCCGTTAAGCTTCTAGGGCCATTTTGTAATTTGAGCAAACTTGGATGTTTAGATGCTGCGCTTAGACTTTGGAGGGTAGAAAGTGAAACTTTTCACTCTTTTCTTCATTTTCTCGGCAGAGAGTGAGCAGTAGCTCACTTTCACCCATTTCCTTCCATCTTTCTTTTTCCTTCGATCTTTCCTTCTGCCATTTTTGCCGACGAAGATATCTTCCTCATTTATTCATCTTTTCTCAATTTTCTTTCGCCAAATCGATTGTTTTTCTTGATAGATGGCTTCTTCTTCGCGATCTCGGAAGGGAAAGGCGTCGATGCATCCGGATTTGGGCGAGGAAAGACGAAAACTTCCTCCTTTGACCCGAAATCACATCAAATATTTCTTTTCAAAGGATGATTGGGCCAATATCCTCCACGATCGGGACATGCATGTCTCTAATCTTGTAAATCCCGCTGTAAATTTCTTTTTTTTTACAAACCCATTTGGTTGATTCTTCAGATCTGTTGGTTTCTTTGTTGTTTTAGGTTTTTGGAGTATACCTGCTCTTGATTTTGATGCTTATGCATGCAGTTTATATGCTAGAATGATGCAATTTGGTGATTATTCATAGCAAAAATATGAAATTCATGCTATTTAATTTTGCGATGCATACTTGAGCAATTGATGCTATTTGATTCTCCGATGCATATTTCATGTAATTGATATATTTTGACTATATCATGCATGCTTGGGCTACAAATATTTTCATGATGCATGTTCATGCGGTATGTTATTCGGACACATGGTGCATTTTTTTATATGATGCATGCTTGGGCTACAAATATTTTCATGATGCATGTTCATGCGGTATGTTATTCGGACACATGGTGCATTCTTTTTCTTCTTTCTTTTTTTCGGATGCATGCACGTACTGCATATATATTTTATATGCAATAGATATGCTTTCTAGGATATATGCAAAATGCAATACATATTTTTTTTTTCTATATATTTTTATTTTTGGCATGCTACGGATATGTATTTCTAAATGCAATCTCTGCAAATGCAAATTTTATATCTTATAAAATATATGCAATATGTAACATAAGTATTATTTCATGTAGAATGTAATAGTTTTGTATGCAAAATGTGCAACATAAATATGCAAATGGGCATGGTACATTTTTCTTTTCTTTTTTTTTTTATGCAAAATGCAAAATGCCAAAATGCAACCTAGGTATTTTATGCAACAATATATATATGCTTTTGATATGCTTTAGTGAGAATGGCATAGTATTATGGCAGGCATGGGGGCTTAATGAAAGATAAGAATTTTACCTCCCCTTTCTTTCTGATTTTGAGTTGCTGTTTTTTTTTTCTTCTTCTTCTTTTTTGCTTTGACTTTTTCCTTCTTCTTTTTTTCTTTCAGGCACGTAGGATTTTGACCAGAGTTCGAGCCAACTGCAATAAAGTTGCAGTCATTTATAACTTGATGCCTTTGCAGGCACCGCTTTTAGTGGAGTCGTCCGACTTCGGCATGTTTCTATGAGCGTTTTGTCCCTTTTGTAGTTATTTACCCATTTTCGAGGTCCTGCGGGATTATTGGTGGGACACCACCCTCACTTTTCATTTTAGCTGAGGAGAGGCCACATTGACTCCATGTGATTTTGTCGCGATCACAGGCATTTTTCTACCGGCATTGGTCGGACTTTGGATCCAGATTATACCCTTCGACATCAGCATGATGTGGTGGAGGATCTTTTGGGATTTGAGCCTGAATATAAAACCGTTGATGAGATTAAGATCAAGAGCGTGAAGAGTTGGCTGGAGCAACATGCCTGGCAGGTTGATGATAATGATAGCGAGGCTGTAGCTTGCATTGCGAGGGCATTCTTATTTTTCTTTTTTGGAATGTTATTATTCGCCAACTCGTCCACTATTTAAGAGTTTCCCTCCTAGGATGTCTGCGGGACTTGGATCATGTTATTGATTATGATTGGGGGCAGGTGATCGATGTTTTAATTAATCTTTTTCCTTGCAAGTGGACAAGACTATTATAGAATAGTATTGGAAGCAAGAGTCAAACCCACAGAGACAAGTGATCACGAACAGTGCAATTATTGAAAGCAAATTATTAACCTAAGGGGGGTTTTTATATTTAATTCTACTCTAAACTTACTATTTATAGATGTTTAACTAATTAGACAGTAATAACAGATATGAAGATCTTATGGTGGGTGGCAATCTAGGATTCTGGGTTTCACTTGTATCTCATTTATGTTCAATTCATAATAATATCATTCAATGTCTTGGGTTCGTTCACTAAAAATAGATATAGTCGTTGAACAATTGGTTCGGCCTCCATCCCATAAAATTCATCCATTCTATATCCTAAGCACGAGGCTGTCAATCTAGTGTCACCTAGATTTATGATCTATCTGTCACCTAGATCATGTAAGAACACGGTCCTAACTTATCACTCTCGTGCATCGATAGGTCCAATTTATTGTGTTGGTGAGCCGATTATGCGACATATGCACTTGGTCATGCGGTTATCCGCACCTCTAAGCCTTTATTATTTGCGATTACATTCATTTGTTCAAAGCAAAATAATATAGGGTTGATAAACAACACAATCAACAAGCATTGAATGAACATAAATAAGAATCAAAACATAAATTTGATACAAGTTACCTCCCACCTCTAGATTATGGATGATTTAGTTCATCATAGACAATGAAAGACACATGGAGATGATCGGATACATGATTTGATCTTCAATACTTGAAATTACAAAACCTAACTATGTTATACAATCTAAAAACTACCTAAAATCTATTAAAGAGAGCTTCCGTAGTCCTCTCTTTGGCTCGGCATCGACTTCTATATATACTCGGGAGTTGTAATTCAATCGAATGAGCGTGTGAAAATCCGAATAAGTCGCATTCGACCACCTTGCGGTCGCAAGGTCTTTGGATACCTGCGTCAAGGTCTCGATATGTCCGACCTTGAAATCTTGACTTCGGCTTTAAGTCCCGTCTTGCCTACCTTGCGGTCGCAAGTGCGAGGCACCTTGCGTCCGCAAGGTGTCCGGACTTTCATTCTTTCTTCATTTTTCCTTTTGGCCCTTCTTGAAATTTGCACTTAAAACCACGGAGTTTCGCATATTTTCACTAATAACCACTGAAACTTACAAAACTCACCGAAAACATATATTAGTAGCCAAAAGCCTCGTGAAATAGCATAATTTAAGTCATAGAAGCATATAAAATCGACGTATAAAATACATCGATCAAATACCCCCAAACTTAAACTTTGCTCGTCCACGAGTAAACAAAAATACTTATAAATACAAAAGCATATAAATAACAAAAATTAAAATCTTTTTGGAGGGTGACACTATTTACACTCCTCTATAAACCCACAAACTCAAGGAGACTCTTTCGAGTGACTCGACTATGCAGATAAATACAAAAACAGATAAATACAAAAGCAAATAAAAATTAAACTAAAAATAAAACATAAAATCTTTTTGGCTTCATCTCAAGTTATAGGTGTATGGTATGCAAGTAATCTCAGTTCGGTGCTCACCACATATATGCAGGCTTAGTCATATAAAACCAACTAGTCTTTTCTTAAACTGCTACTACTTTAATTTCTCCGTGTGTGTGTGATCACCGGTCTTAAAGAATATCTTAACTAAAACAGTTTTATTAAGCTAAACACCACATTCATATGAAAATCAAAGTTTAATAGAAAATCATGCATTAAGAATTATGAGATCTACCATCCAAACCGGTCGATTCTGAGACAGAAAGGTCCCAAGGATTTAAAAGACTTATACATCCATCCCATGCACTTCTATGTATGACATACAATGCTCTCCTATCCCAATGACTTGTAATAGCTAAGATTATGCTAACACAGTGAGCTTTAAGGTGAATAATAATGAACATGAAGTGTGTGATCAATTTCATATTACTCACTTGACAGTTAAAACAACATAAGCATTGGCAAGAAGATCATTAGGTCTTTATTAGCTTGTAATGTAAGGCCAAGGTGTTGGGGGATTTGATGGAAAGGGATTGGAATTCAAAGTGAGAGAGTAAGACTACCCTTTATCCCTCATACTTCCAAGCAAAAGGAAGTTTTCCCTATTTAGGCTAGGACACAAAGACTACAAGTGGGAGGGTGCTTTTGTTACTTTTCGGTTTTCTTCTTTCCCCCAAACTTGTTTTGGGCAATATATTCTTCTAAAAATATCACATCATTCTTATCAGCATGATTTTTCTAACATATTTTTCTCTTGAAAGCTATGCTTCCATTTGAATCTTTGTTTACACTCTTCTTCTTCCGTTTCATTTTTAAATCGACATATGATTTTTTTTTCGACGACGGAAAGAAGAAGCCTTCGAAAAATAGCCTAAGCGAAAAGAAGTGGTCCTCCTAGAATCAATTTCCCACCCACATCCTACTCTCTCAAAGGGTAGGCTAAAAGTGTATAGGCTTTTAGGGTTAAGTTAATGTGGGTAATAGAAACGATGGCGAATGGGGGTTTAAATAGTGTGCTTAGCACACTCCATTCTTTTCATTAGGCTCAAGGGGACACTAGGGATATATTTAGTATAGGTCAGGGAATATTTAGGCTCTAACGATCCAAAGATGGCCTAAGTCATTTCTTAATGCCAAATGCTCATATAGTATTTAAAGCAAGTAAGACAACACAAAATATCATATCAACTATGGGAATTGGGGGTTGAATGTTTAGCATCCTTTGGATTTCACATAAGCATTCGCTAAGAAGGATGGTAGGGACAATTGAGACTAACATGCGGACACGGTTCGAAAGTGTGCTTGAGATATATAAATGAGAAAAATCCAAGGGATCTAACTATCATACAATTGACCCTAAGTTACAATTTAATGCAACAATTATGTTTGAATGGCTATGCATCATATTCTTGTGCATATCTTGTTGTAATGAAGTAGGTGTTATAAACTTTATAAAATTATTCTAATCAATCCATAATTATGACCGGTGTGAGTGCATGAAGAATTTGGAGAAAAGTAAAAGTTTCGCAAAATTAAGTAAATTCGAGAGGATCTAGGACTAACTATGCGGTTCATTGCACTAACTCCTCATTGACTACGACTAGCATTACCACACCTAAACTCGAGGATGAATATTTTGAATTAAATTTTTTTTAAAATATATATTTTTTTAAAGAAATTTGGAGATGATGCGATGACACAATTGATGATGGGTCCCTAAAGGAATCCTACCTAGTATCAAATGTGAGTATTGTCATTGCCAACAACTCAGAAAATAAGAAAAAATTAAAAACAGGAAAAATAGGGTGAAGATTTAAGATGGTCATCGTATAAAGAAATTTTCTTCACCCTAAAAACATAGCCCAACTCCATTCCTCGTTAGGCTAGGACCTGCTAAGACTTAAAGTTTTAAATCCCCCCCCAAACTTAATTTCTATTTTGTCCTCAAAATAGAGGAACATATGAGAGGATTGATGGGGTAGGACAAATATCAAAAGGAGATAGCGGGTCCACCTAACGAACGAGGATGGAACTTGGGCCTCGACTCACGGTGAGTCGGGCGGAAATAACGAATGAGGATGCAACTCGGGGATCGTGCCAGGAGGCAGCCCATAATAAGCGGAGACATTTTGTCCCACAGTGTTAAACCAACCAAATAGCCTCTCTTGGTCGGCACGAATTTGTGCCAACTGTTGATTAGCCATTTGGTTTTCTAGGGCAACCTCTTCTAGCCTATTGGAGATCCCAACGAGCGGGTCCTCCTCCTCCTCTTCGGGTTCCTCCTCTTGAGGAACCCTCACTCAGTGGTGATGTTCAAACAAAATGGCCCTCGTAATGGCCGGACCGCCTTGGACCTCTCCGCGTGTTTGGGCATTCTCACGCCTGCCCCCCTACACAAATCGGTAATCAAATGCGGGAACGCGAACCCCGCATTCGTCCTACCTCTAATAAGGGTCTTGATTTGGCCGTTGATCAAACGGCCGACATCAATAGACCCACCGGTCATAATGGTGTAGGTCAAGACAGCCCTCTCCCAATTCACCGTGTTTTGGTGACTTGAGGGCATGAGACGTCCACAAACAAATTTATACACGGGCTTGGCCGTGTCTTGGAGGAAAGACTCTCTCATGGTGCGTGGTCCAAAAGGTGGGTTACGGTTATAGGACCACACCACACCAGGGAGAGCGATGGCAGCATTGACCACCTCGACAGGGATACGGGGGTTGAGGTGTGTGCTATAGTCATCGGCACCAACCGCAAAGTTGGAGGTGCCGAAATAAGTGTTAATGCTTTGGGACGAAAAATTTATAATGGTATTCCTAACATTAACGGTGTCTAGCACACCCCCATCTATGCTAATGTCGCCATTGGCATAGAATTCTCGGACAATGGGCACTACTGCTGCCCTTGGCGGAGAATCTAACAAAAGCCCCCACCTACGAGCTATCAGATTGGGACGGAGGCCAAAGTCTTCAGCCTTGAATCCCCTTTCGGGCACCAAGGACTTGGAGAGCTTGGCCGTGTACCTTTCTGATGCCTCGTAGGACACGAATCGGGTGATGTCAAAATTTTGCTCTTCCTCCTGAGCGGGGCCGGAGGTCGAGGCACCGGTATTTCTACGTTTGCGGAACATTTTGTTTGTTTTATAAAATTTAAAAACTAAAAGTTTTAACAAATAAAAATGTGTTTTAAAATTTTAAAATTAAAAATTTATTCTAAGCATGCAAAATTTTATCTACGTCAAAATTTTCTAACACCCTAGCATGCAAATATTTGACATGTAAAAATAAAAAGGGTGTTAGTGTTACTTGTTTGCAGCCTAGATGGAGTGAATGCAGCCTGAGAGGAGCTTGATCAGCGTCGGCAATGGAGTTCTTCCTCTTCCTCTTCTTCAAAAATTCTTCAACTTGGTGGAGTGTAATGGTGGAGGGATGGATGAGGGAGATGAAGAGTTTAAGAGAGAGAGAGAGTATCTTGGAGTATGTGCCGAAGCTTGAGCCGATCTGCCGGAATTTGGAGAGGAAGGGGCTGCTGCTGCTGCTTGCTGGAGGAAGGGGAAGATTTCTGGGTGAATTCTGAAGAGAAAACCCGGCAGCCTTTATATACAGGGACCTTGCGGTCGCAAGGTCTGCCACACCTTGCGTCCGCAAGGTCGGCAGTCAAAGCGGTTGAGATTCCATTCGTTCCCCATGTCTGACAGTACAGTGCACGAAGTCCGTATTTACTGGGGACCTTGCGGTCGCAAGGTCCTTCACACCTTGCGTCCGCAAGGTGGGCAGAATCTCCACACTTGTTTTCCTTTCTTCCTTTTCACAGTTTGCAGTTTAGCCCTTTCCGTTAACTTCCGTTATGTCTTGAATCGTTCCTGTATGTAAAAACTAAACAAAAACTCTAAACTAAAAATTATTAGTAACATATAAATACAACACTAAGATGTTTTTCTCCCCCAAACTTGAATTTTGGCATATTTAATTAAAAATTAAATGTCCAAAAATTAAATTTAACGGAGAAAAACATATTTAAACTAACTATAAAAACAATTAACATTCAAAATAGTGGGTTGCCTCCCACTTAGCGCCTTTGTTTAACGTCTTTGGCTCGACCAAACTGCAAGCCTAATCTCGGGGTGGTTCATTGTCAGCCAAACGAATTAACTCAATTGTTCGTTCGACTGACATCGGCTCTAAATATGGCTTGAGTCGGTGTCCATTCACTTTAAAAACTTCATTATTTTTAGGGTTTTGAATATCAACAGCTCCATGAGGATAAATTCGTACAATTCTAAAGGGACCAGACCATTTAGATTTTAACTTTCCAGGGAATAACCTCAATCTAGAGTTAAACAGTAACACTTTCATACCTGGATGAAGCATTTTGTTGGCTAACCCCATGTCATGATATTTCTTGGTCTTTTCTTTATATGTCTTTGCATTCTCATACAATTCAACCTATGTTCTTCTAACTCATTTAAGCGAAACAATCTTTCTTCTCGGCCAATGTCAAATCTAAATTCAATTCTTTAATTGCCCAATAGGCTTTGTGTTCAATTTCAACTGGTAAATGGCAAGCTTTGCCATACACCATTCTATATGGACTCATTCCTATGGGTGTCTTAAAAGCTGTTCGGTATGCCCATAAAGCATCCTTGAGTTTAGATTCCCAATCTTTACGATTAGGCCTAACAGTCTTTTCTAATACTGCTTTTATTTGCCTATTGCTAACTTCTACTTGTCTGGATGTTTGTGGATGATAAGGTGTAGCTAACTTGTGAGTTACACTGTGCTTTCTAAGAACATTATTTAACAACTTATTTGTAAAATGAGTTCCTTGGTCACTTATTATGGCCTTAGGGACTCCATATCTAGCAAACAAATCCTCTACAAATTTAACTCTTGTTTTTCCATCATTAGTCTTGGTTGCTCTGCTTCTATCCATTTAGAAACATAATCAACTGCTACTAGAATATACTCACAATTATTTGACACAGGGAAGGGACCCATAAAATCAATACCCCAAACATCGAAAATTTCAACTACCAAATTAATATGTAAGGGCATCTCGTTTCTCTTTCCTATTCCACCTGTTCTTTGACACTTATCACATGTTCTATAAAACAGTTCACAATCTCTAAAAACAGTGGGCCAATACAGACACGATTGCAAAATTTTCGGCGGTTTGTTACCACTTTGAAATGACCTCCACAAGAATATCCATGGCGAAATTCCATGATACCTTGTTGGTCTTTTTACGGAATACATCTTCTTATTAAAGAATCAGAGCAAATTTTGTATAAATGAGGAGCTTCCCAAAAATAATTTTTAGTTTCCGCCAAAAATTTCTTCTTTTCATAATGATCAAAATCTGGATTAATGATGTCAGACACATAATAGTTGACAAAATCAGCATACCAAGGGTCGAGAATCTTTAATGGCCAAGAGTTGTTCATCGGAAAATTATCATTTATGGGGATAGGATCATCAAGAAATTGACGTTCAAGCAAGGGTGAAAATTCTAACCTAGACAAATGGTCGGCTACAACATTCTCGGTTCCCTTTTTATCCTTGATAGTAATGTCAAATTCTTGTAACAATAACATCCATCTAATTAATCTTGGTTTAGCATCCTTCTTACTTACGAGATATTTCAATGCGAGAATGATCGAGAAAAAATTATCACCTTTGATCCTAGCAGATATGATCTAAATTTTTCTAAAGCATATACTACTGCTAAAAATTCCTTTTCAGTAGTGGTATAATTCAATTGAGCATCATTTAGAGTTCTACTAGCATAGTGGATCACATGAGGCTTTCTATCTACCCTTTGTCCTAACACGGCTCCAATCGCAAAATCTGATGCATCACACATGATTTCAAAAGGTAGTGACCAATCAGGGCCGGATAAAATAGGGGCAGTAGTTAATTTTTCTTTTAATAAATTAAAAGCTTCTAAACATTCTTTATCAAAAATAAATTATGTATCTTTTGCTAGCAAATTACATAGAGGTTTAAGATTTTGGAAAAATCTTTTATAAATCTTCGATAAAAACCGGCATGGCCTAGAAAACTTCGAACTCCTTTAAGCGAAGTGGGAGGGGTAGTTGTGAAATAACTTCAATTTTAGCTTTATCAACTTCAATGCCTTTATTTGAAACAACATGCCCTAAGACAATTCCATGTTTTACCATGAAGTGACTTTTCTCCCAACTTAAAGTTAAATTAGTTTCACGACATCTTTTAGGCGATGTAAGGTTTTCTAAACAATGATCAAAAGAATTTCCAAAAGCGAAAAATCGTCCATGAAAACTTCTACGCATCTTTCAACTAAATCTGAGAATATAGAAATCATGCATCTTTGAAAAGTAGCTGGTGCATTACACAATCCAAAAGGCATTCTCCTAAAAGCAAAAGTACCAAAGGGACATGTAAAAGTTGTTTTCTCTTGGTCTTCGGGTGCAACAGGGATCTGATTATATCCAGAAAAACCATCAAGAAAGCAATAATATTCATGACCGGCTAGTCTTTCAAGGATTTGGTCAATAAATGGCAAAGGAAAGTGATCTTTTCTAGTTGCCGCATTTAATTTACGCAAATCAATGCACATTCTATAACCAGTTATAGTCCTTGTAGGGACTAATTCGTCTTTCTCATTTTTAACAACAGTAATTCCCGACTTTTTAGGAACTACTTGAACAGGACTAACCCATTTACTATCTGATATAGGGTAAATTATACCCGCATCTAAGAGCTTAAGAACTTCTTTTCTAACAGCTTCTTCCATGTGTGGGTTAAGTCTTCTTTGCCTTTCTCTTGAAGGTTTACTACCTTCTTCTAGATGTATTTTATGCATGCACATAGAGGGACTAATTCCTTTTAAATCAGCTAAAGACCATCCTAAAGCTTCTCTATGTGTCCATAAAACTTTTAACAAACTAGCTTCTTGCTTTTCCGTTAAGTAAATTTGCTATAATAACGAGGCAAAGTGTTACCTTCCCCTAAAAATGCATATTTTAAATGGGGTGGTAATGGCTTTAATTCTTCAACTTTAGGAGAATTAATGGATGGCATAAATTCAGAATTTTCTACTTTTATAGTTTCTTTTATTTTAGCCTCTTCATTCTCCTTTTATTATCTTCTTATTTTCTTCCTCAATATTTTCTATCTCAATTTCTTCAAAGAGATTTGAGAATCTCTACTTCATCATCTTTAATTTCATAACTTTCTTCTTCTACTTTTTTAGATTTATCAGAATTATTTTCTGATTCTTCCTTTATTTCTTCTTTATCTTTCTTTTTACTAGCTTCTAACTTTTCTTTCTCTAATCTTTCCTCTTCTTCTATTTCTCTTTCAATCTCCTCAATGTCAATTTTTATGGGAGGGATAGGACTATCATCATAAACAATAAATCTATCTCTCTCATAATCTTCCTCTTCTTCAAAAGTTTCGGTTGATAATTTTTCAATCTCATCTATTGAAAAACAGGCACTTATGTCACTAGGTCTATTCATAGCATCAAACACGAGAGATTTCAACGGTTTCACCTAGGGTGACATTGTGAGTTTACCATTTTTCACATTAATCATTGTATTGGCGGTTGCCATAAATGAATACGCCTAACAATATTGGGACTTCATTATTAGTGCATATCTTCCTTTCCATCTCTAGAACCACAAAGTCAAGCGGGATGATTAATTTATCAACTTTGAACTAGGATATCTTCCACTATACCCAAAGGATATTTAAGCGAGCGATCGCTAATTGCAATTGCATAGTAGTGGGTTTTAGTTCTCCTAAACCTAGCGTTTATAGACCGCAAAAGGCATCAAATTAATACTTGCTCCTAAATCTAACATTGCTTTCATTTTTTTAGAGCTTCCCAAGGAGACTTGGATATTAAAGCTACCGGGGTCTTTCAACTTAGGTGGTAATTCGGGTTGTAAAAGCAGGCTTACGTTTTCGAAACAACAATCTTTTCATTGTTTTCAAACTTGTGTTTCTTAGAGTGAAGATCTTTGAAAAACTTAGCATAAGCTGGAATATTTTTAATAACATTAAGCAAAGGAAGATTAACATTCACTTTGGATAACATATTATAAATTTCCGTGAATTGTTTGTCCATTCGGTTTTCATAAGTCTTCTTGGAAGCGGAATTGGAGGAACATAAGGTGGTGGAGCCACATAAGGTTCCTCTTCTTCTTGATCCAACTCTTTTTCAACTTCGATTGTATTATCTTCTTTATTTTGACTTTCTTTTTCTTGTTCCTTATTTGGAACATCTACTTCTACTTCTACCTCTTGATTACTTAAGTCATTATTCTCTTTATTACTATCACTATCTTTTTCGATTTCTTTTTCAATTACCTTTTCGAATTTTCTTTTCAAAATTTTCTCTTGTAGCATGCACATTAGAAGAAGGATCGGGATCACTTACCTCTTCACCTATCACCTTACCGCCAAGAGCGGTGATTGACTTGGCTTGCTCGGTTTGACTAGGGAACTTCCCTTCTTCTCTTTTATCAACTTCAGAATTTGCAATGTGCTTCTTTAGATTTTCAATTTCTTCAAGCATGTACTTCATCAATGCTGCTTGACCTTTACTAGCTACTTCTTGCTTGGGAACTTCTTCAATTCTCAAGCGATTTTGATTTGGCAATGTGGAGGTTGTGGTGGTTGAGGTTGGAATTGTTGAGGTTGCAAAGGCTTATTTCCTCCCCAAGAAAAGTTAGGATGATTCCTCCAACGAGGATTATATGTGTTTGAATAGGGATCATTCCTTGGCCTTTGAGGGTACATATTCATAGCATTAGCTTTGTTCGAGAATACATAGCACTTGACGGACAAAAATTAGTAGCATGAGAATATAATCCACATAAAGCACATGCTTCTTGAATTTGCCAATTTTCAAATTGAGCTTGTGTATTTGAATTATCTTGCAATTGATATAGGCTCTATTTTTACCTCTAGCACTTTTACGTTGGGAATTAATACTTAGCATCTCAAATAATTCTTCTAGTGCTTACGGTGTCATTCTATTAATAGAACCACCAGTGCACTATCAACCATAGTTTGTAAGCTTTGGCGAAAGACCATGATAAAATTGAAGCACTAACACATGTTGAGCCAAATTATGATGAGGACACATAATGAGCGATTTTTAAATCTATCCCATGACTCATGGAATGTTTCACAGTTCATTTTGAAATGACATGATTTGTTTTCTAATTGATAAGAGATGCATGTTTGTAAAATTTACTCATAAACAAATCATATAATTGAGCCCAAGTATAAACACTATTTGGTGTTAAGTTCATAAACCATCTCTTTGCCAATTCTTTTAATGCCTTGGGAAAATATTTCATTTTAATTTGATCTTGATCAACCCTCCTAAAGGAAAAGTACTCATCATGTATTCATATTCTCTTAAGCGGCAGGATCTTCATGGGGCATCCCATGAAAAGATGGTATGGCATTAAAATAATGACCTTTTAACTCAAAATTCCTAACGACATCGGCAAGACTAAACATGATGTCACAACATTTAATGAAGGTCTACTAAAGTCATTAATAGTTCTTTGATTTACCACTACTTCCATATTTCTTCTTGCGGGTTCTTCTTCTCTTTGATTCCTATTAAGCGGGTCAACTGGTTTTCGAGGATTACGATTATTGTTATTTCCTTCCATTGTAGGATCAACGGAGGATCCTCTTGATTCAATTGGTCTTGATTATCAAACTCGGGAGCTAGATTTTCAAAAACTTCTTGATTTCTTCTAACAATATTTATATCTTGATTTAAGTCTACCAATTTAGGATTCAAAGATCTACGACCGTGCATAAAAATAAATTAAAGCAATTTAAAAACAACTAACTATTAAAATAAAATAAAATCTTTTCTTTTTTTATTTTTATATTTTATAAAAGCGAAAATTAAACTAAAAACTAAATTAAATTAAAAACTACGCTACCAACAAACTAACTACGTGAACTAGCTTGTCCCCGACATGGCGCCAAAAACTTGATCGATGTTTTAATTAATCTTTTTCCTTGCAAGTGGACAAGACTATTATAGAATAGTATTGGAAGCAAGGGTCGAACCAGAGAGACAAGTGATCACGAGCAGTGCAATTTATTGATAGCAATTTATTAATCTAAAGGGGTTTTTATATTTAATTCTACTCTAAACTACTATTTATAGATGTTTAACTAATTAGGCAGTAATAACGAGATATGAAGATCTTATGGTGGGTGGCAATCTAGGATTACGGGTTTCACTTATATCTCCTTTATGTTCAATTCATAATAATATCATTCAATGTCTTGGGTTCGTTCACTAAAAATAGATATAGTCGTTGAACAATTGGTTCGGCCTCCATCCCATAAAATTCATCCATTCTATATCCTAAGCACGAGGCTGTCAATCTAGTTGTCACCTAGATTTATGATCTATCTGTCACCTAGATCATGTAAGAACACGGTCCTAACTTATCACTCTCGTGCATCGATAGGTCCAATTTATTGTGTTGGTGAGCGATTAATGCGACATATGCACTTGGTCATGCGGTTATCCGCACCTCTAAGCCTTTATTATTTGCGATTACATTCATTTGTTCAAAGCAAAATAATATAGGGGTTGATAAACAACACAATCAACAAGCATTGAATGAACATAATATAAGAATCAAAACATAAATTTGATACAAGTTACCTCCCACCTCTAGATTATGGATGATTTAGTTCATCATAGACAATGAACGACACATGGAGATGATCGGATACATGATTTGATCTTCAATACTTGAAATTACAAAACCTAACTATGTTATACAATCTAAAAACTACCTAAAATCTATTAAAGAGCTTAGTCCTCTCCTTATTCTTTGGCTCGGCATCGACTTCTATATATACTCGGGAGTTGTAATTCAATCGAATAGGTGTGAAAATCCGAATTGGCATTCGACCACCTTGCGGTCGCAAGGTCTTTGGATACTGCGTCACAAGGTCTCGTATGTCAGGCCTGGAAATCTTGACTTCGGCTTTAAGTCCCGTCTTGCCTACCTTGCGGTCGCAAGGTGCAGAGCACTGCTGCGTCCATAGGTGTCAGTCGACTTTCATTCTTTCTTCATTTTTCCTTTTGGCCCTTCTTGAAATTTGCACTTAAAACCACAGAGTTTCGCATATTTTCAACAAATAACCACGAAACTTACAAAACTCACGAAAACATATATTAGTAGCCAAAAGCCTCGTGAAATAGCATAATTTAAGTCATAGAAGCATATAAAATCGGCGTATAAAATACATCGATT
>JABEVN020001885.1:0-23326 GCA_013146195.2 Codonopsis lanceolata | reverse complement strand
TGTAGGCAATCACCCTCCCATCATCAGAGTACGGACCACCCGAGAGAAGCGTGGCGTGCCTAGATCTAACACTTGCCATTGCCGATGGTAAAGTAAGAATTGGTGCTGAAACCAATCTTCTTCAATTCTTGAAAGCTAGACTCACGGTCCACTCGTCACTAAATTTCATGTTCTTACGAATTCACCTTAGTCAAAGGTGTCGCGATCTTAGAATCCTTCCACAAAGTGATGGTAATATCTGCTAAAGCCAAGAAACTTATGCCAAGCCATTTGTCGTCGACCTTTCCGACTTCTCAATAGCTTCATCTTGGAATTTAGATTGAAATTCCATCCTTGGACCTGGCATGTCCCAAGAAGGCTACTTTCTCCATCCAAAATTCCATAAACTTGCGGCTACAACTTCTCCTCTCTTAATAACACAAAGCCTTGACCTGTGTTGCTCGTGTTCTAGGGTCTTGAATAGATCAAGATGGCGTCAATAAATATGATCACACACCCCGGTCGCTTACGAAAACCACATTCATGAGATCCATGAAGGCGGCTCGGGCAATTGTAAGTCCATGGCATCCCAAAGAATTCATAATGCCCAAGGCGGTTAAAATATCCTCCTTCTTAACTCTCAGCGGTGGTACCCGGCGAAGATTAATTTTTGAAAAGTAACACGCCGCTTGTAATTGATCAAACAAGTCGTCAATCTATGCGGTGGGTACTTATTCCTTATTGTGACCCGATTGAGCTTCGGTATCGTTGCACATTCTCATACTCCCATCCTTCTTTTTCTAGAAAATATCTGGGCGCCCATGTGAGAACCCAAACCCATTACTTGCATTACTTGTCTTATACCTTAACAACATGATTGTATTATGCCTTAACATGTTAGATACTTATTGTTCAAGTCTTGCTCACATAAGTATTATGTGCCTAGTTGCTTGAATACCTTCCTTTGCATTTCTTGCCTTGCCCATGCGAGTGAGTGTTTGCCTTAGCATGATAGCACTAGAGACTTGTTATAGTTCTTTTGTCCATCATAGATGACCTAGAGCGTTCACCTTGATCATAGTAAGCTTGATTGGAAGTTTGAAACCTTCTTGCTTTGTTTTGGCCTTAGCGATTTCCCTTCTCCCGTTTTGCGCGTATTTCGGCGTCGACAATTGTTCCTTGAGTTCCCGGACTTATATTCAAGTCATAACCATGGTTAAACAAGCCTTTTCCATGCCCAAGATATCTTAGTTTCATTAACGTTTGATTCGGGTTTGATTCGTCAACCAATCGTCGCATGATTCGAGCCTTGTCCTACCTTGTTCCGGGTGTTGTTCGTGTGTTTGGACTTGTTTTGAGTGGTGTTAGACCTAGAATGGTTGCCCACAAGTTAAGGACCCTTTAGGACATGTTTAAGTCAAGTTTTGGAGCCCCGGGCGCCGTGGATCCAGTGGCGCGCGGCGAGCAAATGAAAATCGGGAGCCTAACACAAAGGCGTGCATGACGCCCGCCTCGGCCCTTCTCCGACTCGGCAAATTTTCTCCCTCTTCTCCATGTAGACCTTTGACCCTTTAACCCCTTCCTAATTGGCCTAATCACACCTATAAGCAATCAAGTGGGATTAGTGCCTCAAACTACCTCCCTTTGGACATGTGGATTCCACTACCCTCCACCTCTTGCCATGTGGAAATCCACCAAATTCATGCAAGGTATATAAACCTTCCTCCTTGCTAATTCAGCCATTAAGCTCCATCATCAGATTTCTCTTCTCTCTCTCTTGCCATATTAGTGTGTGTAGAGAAAAGGTGAGACTAGTGTGTGTCTACTCCATGGATTGAGCTCCCGACCTCCGTTTGCCAAACCGAGACCACGGAGTGAAGCTACCGACTAGGAGATCGTTTCCATCCGTTACTTTTGTTCTCCAACCTTCCTTTTCCTTGGTGAAGGTAAGCTATCGATTCCCCAGGATGTATGCTAGATATGCCATGTCCCCCTCTTCTTGTAAATCCCATGCTCCTACCATGCTCTTGCCATGACTATTGATGAATTGGTCCTTTGGGATTTTTGATTAATATGATCATCTTGTTAATTTAGTCCTATGCCTAGAATTAAAAATGTTCTATGCCCTCTTAGGAACAACTAATGTTCTTGGACTATTGGATTTTAATGACTTTTGGGAACTAGGAATTCTAGGGTTCCATATGCCATGAATTGTTCATCTTGTTGAATTGGATCTTATGTGTAGAATTAAATGTGTTCTATACCCTCCTACGAATAATTAATGTTCTTGGACTATTGTAAATTATCAACCTTTGAAATAATAATTCTAAGGCTCATTGAAATTGAATTGATGACAATTCCTAATTACGGTTGTTAAATGGATTAATGACCTAGCCCGATCATATGTGAACTTAGAAAGGGTTTATGATGCATTTAGCGTCTAACTCTATTGGATGAATTGTTAGAGACGACTCACGGAGTCAAGCTTAGCGAGCTATTGAACAATACCGGCTCACCGATCAATCCCTACGACGTTCTAAACGCGTTTCCCTAAGAATAATAATTCTAGACTTTGAACTTGAATTGATTGCCTTGCTTGATCTTGAATGTCATATTATAGAATACTTAATTGACATGTGAGTTCGCTCTTGTCGAACTCAATCCTACTTGGTTATTGATGAGAATAATTTACTTGTCATGAACGAGATCGCTCTTGTCGACCTCGATTCACTACTTGATATTTTTTGTTAAGTAAACATTACTTGGCATTGCATGAGTCGGTGGCATCTGTCCTTGTTCACACGCCTCCACTTGTGGCCACGGTGGGAAGTAGCTCCCTTGTTGCATCAATACGAGTACCATTGGTGACTATCCGGGCATTCCCTCGGAAGGTCGATGTACTACGCATCGACACATGCACGCTCAAGATAACACTTGTATGCAGGAACTACGTAGCGGCCCGGCTCGTCATATATCCTTATCCTATGTGATTTATTTATGAGCACTTATGTGAAACAATGTGCATCCCGGATATATGATCTCTATGCTTATGTGACTATAACATGCCTTGTATGTTGCATATTGCCATGACATGCATGATTGATAGCTTACGAGTCTTTATGACTTACCCTTTCCCCTTTACTGCTTTAGATCCTAGCAAGACAGGTCCTGCTCGTTGACTCGCGGTGTTCGTGTCTTGTACTCCCTTTTGGTTCGTCGTCATTGTTGAAGAGGTGGTTTAGATGTTCTCTTCCTCTTGTTCATGTTTTGTAAGGACGACGGGTTTAAGCAAGTCAACTAGACTATGCTTGGGTATTTGTATAGAACTTGTTTGTTTACTCTTGTTAGCTACTAGTAGTTATAACACTTGTAGTACTTGTATCCCTTTTTGTGCCGGCATTGTGTAAGCCGAGCTTTGGTTAACTTGTTATTATCCCACTTGTATAAGTCTTCCGCTGAGCATGCTATTAGCTCTTATTTAATTCTTGTCTATAAACTGTTAGCTTGGGTTCCGGCATGTAGTGTCGCCGATGACTTGGTTTAAATTGTTTAACTGTTATATCAGGTTTTAAAGGTTTTAAAAATACCGGCCCTTTGGTGCCGAGGCGTGTTACGTCTCTAATGTTGCGTCACGTCGTTTTTAAAAATTAAGTCCTTGCATGTTTAATTGCCGACTTGTTTTCCTTCCTTATTTGGGCGGTCCGACCCGCGGTTCCATCTCGGGCCCGGGCCGGGTCGCCACACCCCAAGGTGAAACACTTGGTCTAATCAAATCTTTCTCCAACAATTCCTGTAATTGTTCTTTTAACTCCTTGAGTTCTGCTGGTGCCATTCTACATGGCGCTTTAGAGATAGGCGTCGTCCCTGGTGCTAGATCGATTCCAAACTCTACCTCCCGTTCAGGTGGAAGTCCAGGTAAATCCTCCGGAAGCACATCCTCAAACTCCTTAACCACGGATAGGGACTCCAACTTAACCCCTTCCTTTCGACTATCGATAACGGAGGCTAAATAGCCTCGGCAACCTTTCCTTAACAACCTTCTCGCCTTCAAGGAAGAAATAATACAAGATGAAACTACTGGTTTAGACCCCTTAAAGTGAAATTCTGCCTCACCCGGCATGCAAAATATGACTTCCTTCTCGAAACAGTCTACCTTAGCGTGAAACACCGCTAGCCAATCCATGCCTAATATTAGATCAAAGTCTTGGATATCTAAAGGTAGCAAATCAATAGGCATTTTTCTATCCTCCAGTTTCAAAGGGCATGACTTATACACTGTGGTTACTGGAATGGATTCTTTAGTAGGCGTGTCTATAACTAGGTCAACTTCCAGACTTTGAGAACAAAATTTCATACGATGTGCGAGTGTGGTACGTATAATTGAGTGTGTGGCACCAGGATCAATCAATGCATATATGTCACGAGAGTAAAGCTGGATGGTACCTGCCACCACGTCATTTGTAGCCCTTGCATCTCTAGCTGTCATTGCAAATATCCTTCCCTGTCCTCTCGGTTTGTTCTTATCTTCCCCTCCTGCTCCTTGATTAGCACCACCCTTCGGTGGTTACAGGCGATCCACGGCCTTATGTCCCACCTTGCCGCTTGCAATTGAAACAAGCTCCCTTTGTCCAGCATGCTTGATCTTGTGGTTCTTCCCACACCTACCCCAAGTCGATTGGTATTATTCGATTTGCACCCTTGTCCGATTATGCCATTGATTACGATTTCATCCAGTTACGATTACGCCAGTTCGCTGATGACCTTGGTTACGATTCCGATTATGTTGATGGCCATGATTATAATTCCGACTTGGCTGGTTGGTCCCTTTGTTATCATTGTTCTCTGTATTCCTTCTTTTATAGCCATTCCCCTCCTGATGCTTACCATGATTCCGGTCGGAACTATCTTCAGGACCCCTCTTTCTCTCATCCTTCTTTCTTTGGTACTCGATAGACTCCAGCTCCATCACACGAGCTCTATCCAGTACGTCAGCATAGGTTGGCAATTGAAGAGGAGTCAACCTATAGCTAATCCGACTATTTAGGACTCTCTCAAACTTCCTGGCTTTCTGACCTTCGTCAGCAAAAAGAGCGGGAGCAAATTTCGACAACTCGATGAATTTTGCGTTGTACTCATCAACCGTCATCTTCCCTTGCTCGAGGTTAAGAAATTCCACTAGCTTCCTGTCTTTCATGCTTGGTGGAAAATACTTCTTGTTGAACGCCTCCACGAATATGTCCCAAGTAATCACTTCAACACCCCGAGACTCTAGTGTACTCTTCTCAGAATCCCACCACTGACTAGCTTCTCCCTACAGCATAAAGGTTGCTAGTTTCACTTGTTGTTCGCTGGAGCATGTCATTGTCTCAAGGATCTTCTTCATGTGATGCAACCACTCATCAGGTTTCTCCGTGCCCGGTGCCCCTGTAAACGTTTTTGGGTTTCGTTTCTGGAAACTTTCTAACGGGTCCTTGACTGTAGGTTGAGCTGGGGCTACAGGTTGAGCCGGTGCTGCGTTTCCCTGGTCCCTATTTCCCACAAGGGCTTGCGCTATAGTCTGAAGCAAGGTATATAGGGTAGGGTCTACTGGCACTGCAGGTACAGGTCCATTAACATTCGCGTTCGGTTGGACCACTTCGGGTGTATTGCCAGAAGTGGAGTCTTCCATGACTCTACCAGCTCTAGTACCCCTTCCACGTCCACGTCCACGTCCACGAGTTCCAGTGCGTCCTCCACGTGCCATTTGGTACTGAGATATAAATGACATGGTGTCAAATAGTGTCTAAAATTTTATCACACTGAAATTGGTTTTCGGTATTCAGTATGATGTAAATGGGAACAACTTACATAATTGTTACATATCATCTTTTCATTCAAAACTTATCTTATGATCTTAAGCACTCAAACATGCATTAATAAAGATATAGTTGTAAGGAATATTGTTGAACGTTCAAATAAATCCTCAAAATTTCATTAATTTAAAAAAAATTCCAACATCTCAAAATTTGGGTACACTTAGAGTATCCCATGTCTTATAACTAAACAACCCTCTAAACAAACTCAACGACTAGGGTAACTATAAAACGAAATGACTAGCGTGATGTTCTATCTAATTTTCCGTCTCCTCTTCATCTTCCTCTAAGTCTTCTGGATTTTCTTCCCCCATTGGTCCATTATCCATGGCCATTTGGACCGCGTCCCAAACGTTCTTAGCCAAGAAGTTGGTGTTGCTCAGCCTCGCTCCAACTTCCGCGTGGGCTCTCCTAGCATCTTCTATTTCGTCAAAGTGTCTAAACAAGGCATTTTGTGCCAGCTCTAATGCCTTCATCATTCCCTTGACTTGTTCAAGTAGTGCTCAGTTTTCCTCCACTAACGTCTGATTACCATTTCTTAGCAATTGGTTCTCATTCCTTAGCAGTTGGTTCTCTTGTTCCAAGACATGGTTAATTTCATCGAGTTCGGCTACCCTAGCGTGCATCGTACTCAATCTCGTTCTAGCAGCTGTCACGGGTGGAGCGACCCTTGCTCTACTGGTGTTGTTACGCGTCATTTCCTACAAGTAACACGAGTATATTAGTTTAACGAATTGATAATTTCTTAATCATCAGTGAGATCATAACTTAGCTATAATCACAACTTAATGCTAGTATCATAATCCTATCGTAGTATCACTTCTTATTCTTAATCGTTCCTAAATCTTAAGACCATCTGGATCTAAGGCCTAAGCTCTGATATCAACTTGTAACGACCCAAATTTGGCACCATCACCACGGTCCCACAATTTGGCCACGTCACCAACAATCATAACTTAAATCATAAATGTTCTAATCTCGTAATAATTAAATCTTAATATCCTTGACTTAAGTCAAAAATAACCCAAAATGATTAAATACAAAATCTATCTAAAACTTGACATGAGTCCATAATTAATTTAAAGTATTGTCGAATAATTCAATAAGTAAGACTAAATCTAAAATTCTCGGAAGCCGTCATCTTGGTCTACTCGAGCCTAAATCCTCTAATAATCTTACTCATTACCTGAGAAAGAAGAGTATGAAGGGGTGAGCGAACAATGCTCAGTAAGTTCATATACAACCCCTCTGGTTACTAAGGAGGAGTTGACCAGAAATAAATCCGAGATGAATATATATATATATATATATATATATATATATATATATATATATTGAATAGTCAAAATTCATAAATTAGAAATCGATAAGCGGAAGCAAATATCAAATTTCGATTTAAGTGAGTAAGAATCCAAATGAAAATAAACGTTCAAAGGTGACTCGAGTAATCAACTATCACCAACCGTCCCATACCAATTAGCGACAATTGACTACTCACAGAATCTCATGATCACATAAGCAAATTCATAAATCATAGTTCATAGATCGTAAATCATAGTTCATAGATCGTAAATCATAGTTCATTGGTATATCCGGATAACCACGCCACGGGCCAAGTGGCGTTCATAAGCATCATAAATCATAGTTTCATAATTCATAGTGTCATAAATTCAACTTAGTGATCATGGTAGAATTTCAAGTAATCAAATAATTTTACAAATCAGGCATCACTAAAAATCATACTATTCATATCAAAGGTATCTCACATGAAATTCAATAATTATGTGAGAATAAACAGATCATCAAATTATGAGTTCGAAAGAAGTGTAAGCGACGGAGTTCGAATTCAAATGTTGATTTAAAGTCGACGTACGTTTCAAAAATATCGATATCAAGGAAGTAATGAGAACCTAACAAACGGTACATAAAAATTGGAAACCTAAAAGAGGTATAATCTCTTACCTCGAAATGCTTAGCGAAGATAACTCCGTACACGAACGGTCGTCCTAAGCTTGGTTGCCAAGTTCTAAAAATTTCAACGTAACAAAAGTTATTGACTACTAGTAATCAAATAATTAACCCCAACCGTTAATGCTAATAATAACACCAATTAATAACCACATCTAATAAGTGGGTAACCATGTAACCTTAATAATTATTTTTGTTTTAAACTCAACTCCAAACTATTTCATGCCGAGCATCCGCCATCACAACCTTCATCATTCTTTCTATTAATTCTCAACTAATAATCATTCACAGCAAAAGACAACATTCTGTCATCCCCCATACTACCCCACACCATACACATGTATTACTTACATATTTTAATCATACTACACCTTCCCATCAAACAAACAAAACAAATGGGAGATGCACACATACAGACAAAACCTATGACCACTAAAATACCTATGTTCTCTGTACATTAAAAAAAATTTCATACCCTCTTTCATTGTCGCTCGTTAATCAATCGGAAATCAACACCCTTCCAATATTTAGATTATAACACTAACACAACTCATAATCAAGAGAAGAGTTTTTTTTTTAATTATTTCTTACCTCCAACTGCACTTGTTTCTCCCTCTTGGCTGTCGTGTTCTTCTTTTTCTTTTCCTTGTACACTTCTATTTTCCTCCCCTCTCAACCGTATTTATATAAAACCCTATTAGGTTTTATAACCCTAAAACTAAATGGACCAAGACCAATTTTTTTTAATTGGGTAATATTATTAGGGAATTGTGATTTATCCTAATCATAAGTGGGCTAAGCCCAAACCAATTTAATTAGTTACTTAATATGTTTAAACCATTAAATTAGTTCAAGACAATTATAACATTAATTATATAGATTCAAAACGATTGAAACATTAATTAACAAAAACTAATATTTCAGCTAAGAATTATCGGGGTATTACAGTGTGTATCACAAAGTTGCTTGTAAAAATAGGCAAGGTTGTACCAGAACACTTTGTGAGAAGATGCAATTTGTGGCTTTAACAATGATTGCCAAAAGATAAGCACATGAAAGAGTGAGCAAGCTTCAGTTAGATGATGCAAATATGTAAAGTACAGCAAAGACTATTACTAAATCAGTAGACTTTGATAAATGACACATCAGCTTAATTGACAAGCAAGTTAATTTGCAAAATTGTAAAGTACTTAAACTGTATATAAAGGATATAATATATAAAAGTCATTAGTAGGTTTTTCTCAAGTTATTGTGTAAGATTGAAGCCCAACAAAGTTTTCTATAGAATATGCAAACATTGATAAATACACAATAACTTAATAAGAGCAATACCAAAAATAGTTAAGTAAGAAGACAAGTATTTGAAGTCGTTCACACTATAAATAGTGTTACATCCACTACCAAGGTGCTCAACCTTGGATTTCAAACTGTGCACTAATTTTTCCATCAATTACAAGCATAAAGTCTACACTATTAACAAATTTTCACAAATGAAAACTTGAGTGCAAAATTGAACACTTATGTATCGTGTACAAAAATTATTTTGACCGAGTGTTTGGGAGTATAACTGAGAAACAATCCCACTCGAGAGACAATCAAAGGTTCCTTAAAGATTTGGAAGAAGAAAGGAACAAAAATACAGTGATTGTCTAAACAAGAACTAGAAAGGGAATTCAAATTAAAGGTCATCTAGTAAATGTTTAAGGCTGGAGCACTTTAAAGAGATAATCGCTTGAGGATGAATGAATGCTCCAGTATGTTAAATCCATGCTTCAATGTCCTTATATAGAGGTCGAGAATCCAATCTGTTAGAAGCAAGTTTGAATTTGAATTGTGCTAATAATTCGGAAGAGTATCTCTTCACAAGATCACATGGATCCTATGTGAAAGATATAAGATATTAAGATCTATCAAAGCACAAATGATGTAAGTGTCAGTAATGAAATGTTTTAGCAAAAGAAATAAGATTCCTGACACTTAAATAGGATCAGTAGCTAGAAGCTGTTGATAACTCTTTAGAACACAAGTCAACAAATTATAGTCGTTGGATTTTGTCTTAGTGGATACAGCTGGAGGCAACATTAATGCATTAAATGCATAAAGTTGAATTGAGTTCCAAAACCATGTGTTGGATTTTTGGTAACCTGTTCAACCAATAAAAATATGGGCTACAAAAGGTAATGTCAGACAATATTGGAAAAAATAATTTTACTTTAATATAAAAGAAAGAAACAAGGAAAGAGAAAACTCTCTTTAAGTGACACGCCTAAAGTTGATATTGTATTCAAGACTTATGTCACTTTTTCCCATTTTCTTTAAAGTAAGTGTCCTTGAAATCAGCTGGTTGCTTAATGATGTCATAGAGAATATCAGCTTGTATACTTTACCAAAGCAAACGTCAACAGTTTCTTCCAACTAACCAAAGCTTTTGCAGACACTATTCATCAGCTGACACTATTCACCAGCCAACACTATTCACCAGCTGATACTATTCATCAGCTGATAGTGTTCACCAGTTGATACTATTTACCAACACTATTCATTAGTTGATACTATTCACCAGCACTATTCATAAGTTGACACTATTCACCAGCTGATACTATTTATCAATAAGCATTATTCATTCAACAAAGCTATTGTAAAGTCCTAATAAAGTTGTCAACTAGTGTGTAGCACGTAGTCTACTAACAAATAAGTTTATACGCAATCTTCTAATACTTAAGTAATTGTTACAAGTAAATCTAATATATTAAAGGAATATTCACAAAATGGTTTTAAATAATTATTCAGGTTAATATTCACAACAATAGTGTTCTATTTTCTCTCTCTGTTACATCATTTTGTTGTGTAGTATATCTAGCAGTCAACTGATATTCAATATCATGCTTCTCAGGAAAATCATCACAAACAAGATACTCGGTGCCCTTATCAGTTCTCAAAACTTTAATTTTATTCACACTTTGTTTCTCCACAAAATATTTAAACTTTTTAAACATATCACAAGCCTCAGATTTTTCTTTCAAAAAATACACTCATGCTTTTCTATTAAATTCATCAATAAACATGACAAAATAACTACAACCTCCGTTAGAAGCAACTTCAACTGAACATAAATTTGAATGAATGAACTTCAACGTTCTCTTCGCTCTCCAAGATTTTCGTGTAGGAAAAACATCTATATGTTTCTTTCTCAAAACACATGCTTCACAAACTCCATTAGGAACATCAATCGCATGCAATCAATTAACCACTCGTTTACGAGCAAGAAAATTAAGACTTCCAAAATTAATGTGCCCAAAACGCATGTATCACAACCAATTATCATCATGAATCACTGAACTAAAGCAAAATAAATTTCTGTAATCCAAACTAAAAAGGATTAAGCAATTAAGAGACATATTTACCTTTGCTATTAGTCTTCTTTGCATGTCACCAATACAACAAACTTTATTAAAAATTCTCATATCATAACCATCTTTCGAAAGTTGTCCCATACTCAACAAATTTTTCTGAAGACTAGGAACATAGTAAACATCGGAGATATAATTTTTAGAACCATCTTTCAATGAAATTGTGATCCTTCATTTTCCCATCACTAGTGTTTTCACATTATTACAAAATTTTACCTCAAATCTAACAGACTCATTAGAATTTAAAAATAATTCTTTGCTCCCCCACATATAATTGCTACATCCCGAATCCAAATACCATGTATTTTTATCACTTGAGTTCTCACAATTACTAACCAATAACAAAGTTTCCAAATTTTTTACATAATTATAGACAAGATAATTTCAATTATTTTCCCTTCTATATCTACAATCAACACTTTTATGACCAAGTTTTCCACAATTATAAAAACAATTAGTATTAATTATTACCTCTGTAACTATTACCTCCACTTGATCAGTCATGCCAATAATTATTTCCTTCTAAACTTGGAAACCTCCCTAAATTGAATTATCTTGACATTAGTTTCGATGATTTTGAACACATGCTCATCCCCAGGTTCTTTGGTTCATTCACCAAATTATAACATTGATCTTTTTGTCTCTTACTTTGATAGAATCTGTGATACCCCCAATCTCACAGCGTGTATCACCAAGGATGTGAGACTTGAATGTGCTTTATATAGTGGTCACACACTACTATAAGACATCAACATCATATCCATGAAATTTTGAGTTGGCTGGTGATAGGTCTGATAACACAAGGTGTTGCATGCTTAGTGGGTTAATATGTGGTTATACGTAACTGACCGGACTCTTGAGCTCGGGTCGTTACAAATGTTATCAGGGCGGGTCCAAAGTGCTACACGAGAGGTGGGATAATTTAAGGACATCCAAATTTTACTTTTCAAATTTTATTTAATCGTTATAAATAAGGATTTGGTTTGCCTCATTTGGACAACAAACTAATTTTTTTCAAATTTTAAAATTATTCTAGAAAAAGATGGTGAAGTATGGATAATTATTTGAGTTTGTGTCGAGCTATTAGAAGGGTTTTTTATTTGGGTAGCTTAGGAGTATCAAATGCATTTTTTGATATATTTTTAATGAGTTGAGTATCAAATAAAGAGCAAATCCGCAAAGGGAACCCAATCTCACTCACTCTCTCCACAAAGAAATCACAAGCACACACAATCAATGGAAAAAAAATTCAATTATGATTTCCGAAAATATCGTTTACATCATTCCTATTCATCGCGATTCCAAAATCAATGCATTGTAATTTTAAATTAATGTATCTTGATGGAAAAATTGATGTATTAATGTGCGGGGCTCGTGATCCTTTAACGTCTTTTCAATACCAAAAGTAGTTTTTTTATGGTAAGAGCATCCCTATTGTTAAATCTTCTTATGCATCTTCTTAATTGGGTCTCACTGCCACCTACACATTTTTATCTTTTACCCACTTAAGAATATATCTTCCCAATATATAATATTCTTACACATCTTCTTGCACAAAAAAATATTAAATTTAACATCCACCCCCACACACAAAGCCCTCCCCACCCCACCCCCACACACACACCCCACAAAGTGGGCGGCTGTCCCCCTCTCTCTCTCCTCCCCAGCTCTTATTTAGGAAGTCAAGTTTCTTCTGTTTCCTAAGTCGCAATTAAGAAGCCAACAATGGTGAACAAATTGTTTACTTTTTAATTGGAAGGTGATGAAAAATTAACAATGGAGAAGCCCTAAGAAAAACATAATAAGCTTTAGCAGTTAAAATTTTATTAAAGGGGCGACCCGCAATTTTTCCATATTTTCCCAAGTCTGGGCACATATAATGGTCATATGGCATGGGCTAGGGCAATTGCCTAAAATCTTTGGCTTCTAGTTTTCATGTTTTTTGTTAAAAAGTTAAAGTTGTTTGTCCTGAAAATCAATAAATTTAATAGAATCGACAAGGCAAGGAATGACAACTAGTGTGTTCAGTGGTCAATAATAATATAGTCTTTGTTGAAACGCTTTAAAAACAAAATTTAGAAGTAAAAAATCACTGTAGTAGTCGGTCCACAAATGCAAACAAAATTCTAACATAACCTATGTTTGAGGGATTACTAATTTTTCGTATAAGGTTACTAATTTTACATTTGAAAAATATCAATGAAATCATGTCTTTTAGTGTCGACTTCTAATGTTATATATGAAAGTTAAGGACATTAATTAATGTACATGTTCTACTAATATGTCCCAAAAATCAACTTTTTTTTTATTTTAGAAAACATAAAAATGGACACTCTTTTAAGGAAAAAAAGTAATTTTCCTTTTATATTTTCAATCTCAGCTCAATAGGTAATCCGTAATATTCAGTTGAGGGGTGCATATTAGTTGAAATGGTTTTTAGACTAGACAAATTATAGTGGGTTAGGTTCATTTGAGCTGGAGCTCAATTTTTAAACACGTTTTATGTTATACTTATAATGTGGCCATTAATATCTTACTATTCGTACTTAATTGATATGACCAATTAACTTACAATATCTTAATTGTCATAAACGTACTTAATGTTAGAAAATTAATGTTTTAAGTGAAATATATTAGGGCTTTGAGACACTAATTTATATGGTGATCACATATTATTATAAGACATCAGCATTATATTCATGAACTTTTGAGTTGACATGTGATAGGTCTGATGACACAAAGTATTGCACTCTTAGTGGGTCAATGTGTGGCATGGGCCAGGGCACTTGACTAAAATATTTGGCTTCTAGTTTCCAAGTCTTTCTTAAAAAAATTAAAGTTGTTTGTCCTGAAAATCAATACATTTATTAGAATCGACAAGGTAAGGAATGACAACTAGTGTGTTCAATGGTCAATACATAATTGATATGATCAATTAACTTATAATATCTTAGTTGTGACCAACGTACTTAATAATTTGTTGTAATGTGGTCATTGTCGTTAACGTTTCATTCGCTTTTGTAATGAAACTATTAATAAAAACTAACCGATGGATTTTATGATAGGTATTCCCGTAAATCCAAGGGCCGCAATTTCTCCATATTTTCCCATGTCCGGGCACATATAATCGTCATAGGCCAGGGACCTTGACTAAAATCTTTGCTTTCTAGTTTCCAAGTTTTTGTGGAAAAATTAAGTTGTTTGTCGTGGAAACGACAAGGCAAGCAATGACAACTAATATGTTCAGTGGTCAATAATATAGTCTTTGTTTATAAGCTTTTAAAACAAAATTTAGAAGTAAAAATCACAGTAGTAGTCGGTCCACAAATACAAACAAAATTGCGATGGTTGAGGGGTGCATATTAGTTGAAATGGACGATTCTAACATAACCTATTTAATCGTTATAAATAAGGATTTGGTTTGCCTAATTTGGACAACAAACAAATTTTCTTCAAATTTTAAAATTATTCTAGAAAAGATAGTAAAGTATGTATAATTATTTTCTTCAAATTTTAAAATAATTCTAGAAAAATTGATGTATTAATGTGTGGGGTACATGATCCTTTAACGTCTTTTCGATACCAAAAGTAGGTTTTTTATTTTTTTTTATTTTTTTATGGTAAGAAAAACATAATAGGCTTGTGCAGTTAAACCTGCAATGTCTCCATATTTTCCCAAGTCCGGGCACGTATAATGGTCATATGGGCATGGGCCAGGGCACTTGACTAAAATCTTTGGTTTCTAATTTCCAAGTCTTTGTGGAAAAATTAAGTTGTTTGTCGTGGAAACGACAAGGCAAACAATGACAACTAGTGTGTTCAGTGGTCAATAATATAGTCTTTGTTGATAAGATTTTAAAACAAAATTTAGAAGTAAAAATCACGGTAGTAATCGGTCCACAAATGCAAACAAAATCACGGTAGTAGAGGGAACCATATCAGTTGAAATGGACAATTCACACATAACCTATGTTTGAGGGATTATTCTCCAAGTCTTTGTGGAAAAATCAAAGTCAATACACTTTTTAGACTAGACAAATTATAGTGGGTTAGGTTCATTTGAGCTGGAGCTCAATTTTTAAATACCTTTTATGCAATACTTATAATGTGGCCATTAACTATCCTACTATTCCTACGTAATTGATATGACCAATTAACTTACATGATCGACGTACTTTATAACATGGTGCAATGTGGTCATTGTTTTTATAATTAATTGAAAAAATTCAATTATATATATATATATATATATATATATATATATATATTATATACAAATAAATAAATAAATAATTATTATACTAATTAGAGAACATCACACATTTAAACTAAAGAAATGCTAACATATTTAAATATTATTAATGACATAAATAATATTATAAATACAAAACTATTAAATATACTAAAATTATTAATTGTGTAATCTTAATAATTATTATTTAAAAGGTTAATAACAAATTAATATACATGTTGATAAATAAAGCAAAAGAAATAAATATAGAATATGTTAAAAAAAATTCTAGTTGGGGTTGTGGGTTGGAGTTAGAATAGTGTTTGGTATTGAAATGAACCAAATTTGAGGTTTAACGTTAGAGATGATCTTAGTGAGTTTATTGGTCACATTTAAGATATTGTAATATGGTTGGTCAAATTGGTTACTTACGAATAATACGATGATTTTTTTGAATAATTTGCCCTAATAAAAATACCCGGATCCATAATCAATTAACTAATTTTGGAATTTCAATTAAATAAACTGAAACAATCTTTGGTGTAAGATATTGAAATCAACCATGCTAGACTTTTGTATTGGAATTGCCTTGTCCTTGTCTTCAGTGAAATAAATGTCCAACGACTCCTCTGCCCCTAAGAGCAACTTGTCTTGGTAGACTTTCCACTCGAAGACTATCATTTTTTTGTATGACTTGCAAAGTAATTTTAAATAATTGAAAAAAATGGTTAAATAATTTAAAATTTCTTTAATACAAATTTCCTTAGTATTTATATATCGTAATATGATGAATAAGATGAGCACGGGATTAGTTCGCCAAGTCCACTTTTCTTCAGTTCAACATATACTACATCATGTATGCTTTTGTTCTACTTTTCCTATTTGTGAATTATTTGAATACTGCCTCCTCTCTTGGTTTTGATGAAGTCACCAACTGCATCAACAAGGAGAGACAAGCACTTCTCACTTTCAAAGCTGGCCTTATAGACGATGAAGGCTTTCTTTCATCCTGGAGCAGCGAAGAAGTTCATAAAGACTGCTGCAATTGGATTGGAGTAGAGTGCAACAACCGAACTGGTCATGTTATCAAGCTTGATCTTATAGATTTCAGTCTGAGAGGTAATTACATCAGTCCTTCATTGCTTGAATTGCGGGAATTGAACTATCTCGACCTTAGTCTGAATGATTTTGAAAACAGGCCCATCCCCAATTTCTTTGGTTCATTCACCAAATTACAGCATCTTGATCTTTCTGGCTCGAACTTTGGTGGAACCATTCCTTCTCAACTTGGAAACCTCTCTCACTTGAATCATCTTACTCTCTTTGATAATCTTCTAGAAGGCATGATACCCAAATCATTTAGAAATTTGTGCAATTTGCAATGGCTGGACCTGTACAACAACAGTTTGAGTGGAAACTTTTCAGACTTTGTCGACAACTTGTCTGGGTGTCCTGAGGCTAAATTAGCGAGGTTGTATGTTGATAGTAACAAACTTTTTGGGACATTACCTCAGGCCATATTAAACTTTTCTTCATTGACAGATTTATCCCTGTCCAAAAATAAGTTGAGCGAATTTTTTACCAAAAATTTGGGGAAAATATCAATGCTTGAGAATTTGGATCTTTCTTTCAACTCTCTCGGTGGTGTCATCACAGAAGCTCACTTGTCAAGTTTCTCACATCTAACCTATCTAGACTTGTCCTTCAACCGGTTGGATTTCCAAATAAGCCCTCAATGGGTTCCCCCTTTTCAGTTAAAATATATAAGTTTGAGCTCTTGCAATCTAGGCCCACATTTTCCACAATGGATTCGAACTCAGCATGGCTTTCATTATCTTGATATTTCCAATAATAGTTTTGATAATATTCCGACATGGTTTTGGAACGTCACTGGAGGATGCAAATATTTGAATTTATCTTCAAACAATATTGGAGGCACATTACCAGATTTATCATCATTTTTTGCCCCGTTTCCCAGTATTTTTCTGAGTTCAAACAATTTTGAGGGACCAATTCCGCCACTGCCTTCAAGTTTAGAAGCATTATATCTTTCTAATAATAAGTTTTCGGGAACACTCTCTTTTTTATGTCAACTAAGTGAAGCAGCCTTATCCTTTCTTGACATCACCCACAACTTTCTAACTGGGGGAATTCCTGATTGTTTAGGAAAATTGCAGAAACTAGTTGTTCTTGATTTAGCACACAACAAACTTTCTGATAAAATTCCTTCTTCTGTGGGAACTTTATTTAACTTGGAATCATTATATCTGTACAATAATAGCTTATCTGGAGAGCTTCCCTTGTCCTTGTCAAATTGCACAAAACTGATATTTTTGGATGTTGGAGTAAACAAGTTATCTGGAAATGTACCGCCATGGCTAGGGGGAAACATGTCGTCTTTATGCTTTCTTAGCCTACGATCAAATAATTTTTTTGGGACCATCCCTTCAAATTTATGTTGGTTAATGGCCCTTCATGTCCTGGACCTTTCTATGAACAACTTATCTGGAACCATTCCTCCATGCTTAAACAATCTCAAAGCCATGGTTCAAAAAGGACTCGAGATAATCAGTTATGATCATCGTGACTGGAATGCTTCTGTTGGCTCTGTTGTCTACAATGACCATTCAGTGATAAGATGGCAAGGAAGAGAGCTTGAATTTGAAAAGAATCTTAGATTATTGAAGAGTATTGATCTTTCGAGCAATAAGTTGACCGGGGAAATTCCAAAAGAAATTACAGAATTATTTGAACTGCTTGCATTGAACTTATCAAGAAATGCATTACATGGCAAAGTTCCTCAACAGATTGGTCGGCTAAATTCACTTTTGTCTCTTGATTTATCGAGAAATCAACTATCTGGTAAACTACCTCCTAGCTTGTCTGAGCTACATTTTTTAGGTTATCTAGATGTGTCGTACAATAATTTTTTCGGCAAGATACCATCGGGCACTCAACTCCAAGGTTTTAATGCTTCCAATTATATTGGGAATGTTGGACTTTGTGGGGCCCCACTTCCATCAAATTGTGTTGAAGATGAGCCGCCCTCTACCATCGTTGACAATGAAGAAGACAACAATGAGTACAAGAATTGGCTTCACATCGGCTTGGGTGTGGGTTTCACGATTGGATTTTGGGGAACATGCGGTGCTTTGCTTCTCAATCGTCATGGTAGGCATGCTTTTTTTCTCTTCTTAGATGACTTGATCGACTGGCTTTATGTGAAGATGGCTATGATATTATCCCGATAAAAGCTTTCTAAAGGTAAGAACAAATTAATATCAATGATTATCATCATTTGGACACACCAATTCGTACCCCTATTTTATCTAGTCTAATAATTATCGCAAAATTGACTAATACAAGTTTTTTTTACATGTTTCAGGGACAATGGCTTTTGTGTGTGTGTTTTTTCTTTTTGGTGGGGGGAGGGAGGGAATTAGTTGCAGATGAATCACCTCACATGCAGCTACTTGGTCAAGGTCAAAATTTTACGTACAACATTCCTTAATTTGAATAAGGACTTGGTAGATGTTAGGGATAACATGAAGCAAGAAAAGTGCAACATATTGCCTTCTTGTTTACTTGTTTGTTTGTTTGTTTGCGCCGGTCTGAATAGTTTTTGGAATGGTTCCTACTCTTTTGGGTCGCAGGTAGAGGAAAACTAGTGTGTCCTATTTGCTTAGGGACTGGTGCACCGAACAACAAAAGTCTTCTTAGGAGGCCGGATGCACGTCAATTGCTTGATAAGATGTACAATGGTCGGCTGTTACCCAACTCTTAGGTAATGCCCAAGCCCCTCATCAGAAGATTCATGCATAAATATGTTTAATGTCTGTACAAGTTTTGATGGTGAAACTATATTTGCATCGAGTCTATAAACTGTCTGATGGCTGTTTTTAACTCATGTTATTTTCGAAAAATCTGCAGTTTGGGTGTACTGGGCTGTGAGATTATACTTGGGACAGAGTAGATAGAGAGGGAGCAAAATCATTTCTCATTGTAGAGCACATATTTTGAAGACACTGCTTTTTCATCAAGGTTTAATGTATAGTAACAGGAGCTTGAATTCCATTTTGCTCATTGACGTGGTGAACTGGCTCGATTCAATCAGCCAAAAAACAGTTTTTGTAAGTATGTGAGATAGAGCTGAAGTTTTCATGAAACAATTTGAGGGAGGTGTTCAGTCATTCCATCATTCTTGTTGATGGGTTTGGGGAGCTCCAGCTACTCTTTGTTCAGAGTTCTGGAAGCTGGACAATCAAGTTCACAGCATACTGGATAGTGTAAAAGATTAGTCTTCATAGATTCAAAGAAGCATCTCTGTTTCTCTCTCTCCCCTCTCCCATTACTGATCTGGTACACTCCTGAGGGAATTGCTTCAGGTATATATAATGCAAATCTTTTTTTTTCTCAATTTTTGTGCATAAATGATTAAATATGATTACTCAAGCAACTAGATAAAAACTTAAAGTAGTATATTGTTCTCAGAAGTATTGAAAAACAAAAAAAATATTGATAAATTTATAACTATTACTAAAATAAAAATAATTGTTGTACACGTGGCAACATTGTATTCAATTTTTCGCCCGAACAAATACTCCCTCAGTTCTGGACAAAGAGTATTATTTTATTTTAGAATGTTCTTTTTAAAGAGTCCGCTTTCAAAAATTAAGATATAAAAATGTTATTTTATTACTAGTGAATTACTAAAAATGTTATTTTCTTAAAAAGTTTGACTTTCAAACGAGAGTTTTTTTACCCAAAACGGAGGAAGTATCATTCATTTTCACCGATTTTTTCATTTCGCTTCATTTCTCACAATGTTTTTAAATTTTGCTCCCAACCCAATGTTCCGTCACTAATATGTATATATTGCAAATGTTATTAGGAATTATGTCTCGCTTGGTGCAAAGATTTTTAAAAACACAATTTTTCAATATGAAACGCTTTTCAAAACACGCGATATTTTGATCCATCCACCAACAAGCACTTAATAAAGTTTTGGGAACAAGATATTTTGACGAACATTGTATTTACTTTTAATTATGAACAATATTTTTGCTTATTTAATGTCGTTTCCTTTTTTTTTTTTTGAGTTGGAATTTGAAGAAGAAATCTATCCTCACTCTGTCACGACATGCCGGTCACGTTTGTCCTTTTTATCTTTTTAGTACTATACGATGGAGTTTGTAGAGCAATGATCTAGTCAAACTTGTGTTAAAAAAGGTCTTAGTTGTTTCAAAAACCTTTTATGACATCATTTTATTTAAAAACCCAATAACATAATTTTTTTCTCGAATGATTTACGGCGTAGTAGGTTGTTTGAATGACTCACATGTTATACCCCCCTTTTTTTTTTTGAAAGACTCAGATGGTCGTTCGAGGTTGTTTAAATGACTCACATGGTCGTTTGAACAACTCACACGATCGTTCGAAGTTCGTTTGAACAACTCACACGGTCGTTTGTTGAGTCATTTGAGCGACTCACATGGTTGTTATAATCATTGGCTAGAAAAAGCAAGAGTGACAAGGGCATGCATACCTTGCACATGTAATAGGTGCCTTGTGATATCACGCATATGGGAGAGAAAGAGATGAACCTAGGGTTTGAAGGCTGGGAAGACGTACGATGTAAGGCATAGAAGGAGAGAACAAATACTGTGATTAAGGGTGAGAGAGAGAGATCACCGTATGAGAGAGAAAGAGATGAACCTAGGGTTTGAAGACTCGCATGAGAGAGCATGGACGGATTTAGGGGTGAGAGAGAGAGAGGAGAGAGAGAGAGAGAGAGAGAGAGAGAGAGAGAGAGAGGACTAGGTCGTGTTCGGAGTTACTAGGGTAAGTGAAACATTACCGATCCTCTTTAATCGAAGAAAAGAGAGAGAGAGAGAAGGAGAGAGTGCGAGTGAATGAGAGATAGAGAGAGTCAAAGGCTCAAAAGATGACTTCGTCAAGTCGAGCATACTTAATACATTTCACATATATGATTCAAAGACATAAATACCCCTTCAATCCATTTGCATCTTCCCCGCATAAATCAAGATCGCGTAATTAAATTTCCACCAAGATAATAGACTATTAGTCATTGCTTGTGGAATATATCCAAGACTATTAGTCATTTATGCAGAAATTTCCACTCAAAAGACTAATTCAACTCACGCTTGTGTTGGATAGTTTCTTTGGGTACAAATTTTTGGATCAAGCTATACGTCAATAATACCGAAAGTTTTAGTGCAATTTACAAATAAAATGGATGAAGCCATCATTGTCTTAGAAAAAATACACATAAGCGATTTCACATATCCGAGGGTTAAATAATTAATGAGAGAGAGAGAGAGAGAGAGAGAGAGAGAGTGTGTCAAAGGCCCAAAGATGACTTCGTCAAGTCAGCATACTTAATACATTTCACATATATGATTCAAAGACATAAATATCCCTCAATCCATTTGCATCTTCCGCATAAATCAGTATCACCCTAATTAAATTTCCACCAAGATAATAGACTATTAGTTGCTTGTGGAATATATGCCCGAAGACTATTAGTCATTTATGCAGAAATTTCCACTCAAAAGACTAATTCAACTCACGCTTGTGTTGGATAGTTTCTTTGGGTACACATTTTTGGATCAAGCTATACGTCAATAATACCTAAGTTTGAGTGCAATTTTACAAATAAAATGGATGAAGCCATCATTGTCTTAGAAAAAATACACATAAAACGATTACACATATTCGAGGGTTAAATAATTAATGAGAAAAAAGAGAGAGAGAGAGAGAGAGAGAGAGAGAAAGAGAGAGAGAGAGAGAGAGAGTGTGTCAAAGGCCCAAAAAGATGACTTCGTCAAGTCGAGCATACTTAATACATTTCACATATATGATTCAAAGACATAAATACCCTCCAATCCATTTGCATCTTCCCGCATAAATCAAGTATCACCCAGAATTAAATTTCCACCAAGATAATAGACTATTAGTCATTGCTTGTGGAATATATGCCCGAAGACTATTAGTCATTTATGCAGAAATTTCCACTCAAAAGACTAATTCAACTCACGCTTGTGTTGGATAGTTTCTTTGGGTACACATTTTTGGATCAAGCTATACGTCAATAATACCGAAAGTTTTAGTGCAATTTACAAATAAAATGGATGAAGCCATCATTGTCTTAGAAAAAATACACATAAAACGATCACACATATTCGAGAGGTTAAATAATTAATGAGAAAAGAGAGAGAGAGAGAGAGAGAGAGAGAGAGAGAGAGAGAGAGAGAGAGAGAGAGAGTGTGTGTGTCAAAGGCCCAAAAAGATGACTTCGTCAAGTTAGAGCATACTAAATACATTTCACATATATGATTCAAAGACATAAATACCCCTCCAATCCATTTGCATCTTCCCCGCATAAATCAGTATCACCCATAATTAAATTTCCACCAAGATAATAGACTATTAGTCATTGCTTGTGGAATATATGCCCGAAGACTATTAGTCATTTATGCAGAAATTTCCACTCAAAAGACTAATTCAACTCACGCTTGTGTTGGATAGTTTCTTTGGGTACAAATTTTTGGATCAAGCTATACGTCAATAATACCGAAGTTTTAGTGCAATTTACAAATAAAATGGATGAAGCCATCATTGTCTTAGAAAAATACACATAAAACGATTACACATATTAGAGGTTAAATAATTAATGAAGAGAGAGAGAGAGAGAGTGTGTCAAAGGCCCGAAAAAGATGACTTCGGTCAAGTCGAGCATACTTAATACATTTCACATATATGATTCAAAGACATAAATACCCCTTCAATCCATTTGCATCTTTCCCCAGCATAAATCAGATCACCCATAATTAAATTTCCACCAAGATAATAGACTATTAGTCATT